>CAUYON010017958.1:0-21164 GCA_963573935.1 Arctocebus calabarensis
CACAGGTGTCTCCTCAGCAGTTGTCCAGCCTTTTTGGCAATTGGAGCCTCTGGTGAAGGTTGGAGGTCCCCCTCCTCGCCTGTCATCCAGCCCGCTGGCTCTTCAGCTGGCTGCCACACCACCAACACTGCCAAGGAGAAGACAGAAGGTCCGCCAGCCCCGCTGAGCTGGCTAGGGTGCCAATTGTCCTGCATCAATTCTCCCTCTCTGATTAGAAACTCCAACTGCTGTTAGGGAAAAGGGGCGAAGACTCGATCTAACTGCTTCCTGCTGAATCGGGTGATGATAGAAGGGGGCAGTTGGGGTTTCTCCAGAGGAGAGTGATATAGGGGTTCATGGACTGGAACCATCTTTATTGCGTGTGGCTTGATGACATTTCCAATCTCCGCCGCTTTAGCCTTCCTCAGGGTGTCCAGAAACCTCACGCTGTCTCCCTGTGTCCCCAAAAGGAAGTTTCTGGGCAGATCCTGTCTGGCCGAGATGCCTGATGTCCTCTCTCCCCAGTCTCACCGTGCCCAGTCGCAAGGAAGCTGTTACTCGTCCACCATCTTGCTCCACCCTCTTGCACAGTTTTTAATGGGTTGTTTGCTCTATTTTTTTTTTTGTGTGTGTTCCAACAAAATTTAATTTATGGTTATTGACTTTTGAATATCACATACTTTTCATGTGTCACCAAGTATTAATGCTTTTGTATTGTTTTTTTTCCCCATACCTTTTAAACATGTAAGAATGATTCTTAGCTTGGTGGGGGTCGCAGTTTTCTGACTTTTAGCCTAAAGAGTGAATAAGCTGGAGCAGTACTCAAGAGAGCTCAGCTGTTCTCACTGTCACCCCCACTGCACAGATGAGGAGGCAGAGGAGCAGCGGGGTGAAGTGACTTAACCAGGGTCCTCAGGAAGCCAGTGGCAGAGCTGGCCTCTGACCCACATCTCCTAAGTTTCTTTCTTTCTTTTTTTTTGTTATTATTATCATTTTTTTTTTTTTTTTAGATTCCACTTTTTTTTTTCTTGTTGATTTGCTTGGGTTTTTTATAGATTCTGGTTATCAGTCCTTTGTTAGATATGTAGCCTTCAAATATCTTCTCCCATTCTGTAGGCTATCTCTTTGCTTTGTTGTTTATGTCCTTAGCTGTGCAGAAACTTTTTAACTTGATCAGGTCCCATTTATTTATTTTTCTGCTTGTTGCAGTTGCCTTTGGGGTTTTCCTCATAAATTCTTTTGCTAAGCTGGTATCATTAAGAGTTTTTCCCACATTTTCTTTTTTTTGCAGTTTTTGGCCGGGGCTGGGTTTGAACCTGTCACCTCCAGCGTATGGGGCTGGCGCCCTACTCCTTTGAGCCACAGGCACCGCCCTTTTCCCCACATTTTCTTCTAGAATTTTTATATTATCATGTCTTAGGTTTAAATCTGTTATCTATTGCGAGTTGATTTTTGTGAGTGGTGAGAGATGGAGGTCCTGTTTCAATCTTTATTTATTTATTTATTTTTGAGACAGAGTCTCATTATGTTATCCTCGGTAGAGTGCTGTGGTGTCACAGCTCACAGCAACCTCAAGCTGTTGGGCTTAAGTGCGTCTCTTGTTTCAGCCTCCCAAGTAGCTGGGACTACAGGCACTTGCCACAATTCCCGGCTATTTTTTTTTTTTTTTTTTTGGTTGTAGTTGTCTTTGTTATTTGGCAGGCCTGGGCTGGATTCAAACATGCGAGCTCTGGTGTATGTGGCTGGCACCATAGCTGCTGAGCTTCAATCTTTTACATTTGGCTAACGAGTTCTCTCAGCACTGTCTATTGGGTAAGGATTGTATACCCCAGTGTATGCTTTTGTTTGCTATGTCAAAGATCAGATGGGAAATGTGAGGCTGGTTTCATTTCTAGATTCTCTGTTTTGTTTCATGCCTCTATTTTTATGCCAATACTGCTGTTTTGTTAACTATAGACTTGTAGTATAGCCTGAAGTCTGGTAAAGTGATGCCTCCAGATTTGTTCTTATTTTGTGCTATGGTATTGGCTATTTGGGTTTTTTCCAATTCCATATGAGGTAGAACTAATTTTTCAAGATCTACAAAATATGACCTTGATATTTTAGTGGGGATTACCTTGAACCTGTAGATCACTTTGGGTAATATAGACATTTTCACAATGTTGATTCTTCTGAGTCATGAACATGATATATTCTTCTATTTGTTAACATCCTCTGCAATTTCTTTTCTCAGTGTTTCATAGTTCTCTTTTTAGAGATCCTTCACGTGCTTTGTTAAATATATTCCAAGGTATTACATTTTCTTTGGTGCTACTGTGAAGGGAGTTGTGTCCTTGATTTGATTCTCAGCTTGACTGCTATGGGTATATATGAAGGCTACGGATTTGTGTCCATTGCTTTTATATCCAGAGATGCTTCTGTATTTCCTCAATTCCAGGAGTCTCTTGGTTGAGTCCTGGGGGTTTTTTAGGTGTAAGATCATATCATCAGCAAAGAACAATAGGTTGACCAACTCTGTCCCCATTTGGATACTCCCGATACTTTTTCTTGTCTGATTGCTTTGGCTAGGACTTCTAGTGTTGGTGATAGTGGACATCCTTATCTGGTTCCAGTTTTAAGCAGTAATGGTTTCAGTTTTTCTCCATTCAAAATGATGTTGGCTGTAGGCTTCTTGTAGATGGCTTCTATCAATTTGAGGAATGTCTCATCTATCCCAATTTCCTTAGCATTCTTATCAAAAACGGAAGTTTGTCAAATGCTCTTCATGCTTCTGTTGAGAAGGTCTTTGTTTATATGGTGAATTATGTTCAGAGATTTACATATGTTGAACCAACCTTGCACATCTGGGATGATGCCTATCTAGTTATGATGAATTACTTTTTGGTGTGTAGTTGAATTCTGTTTGCTAAGATTTTGTTGAGTAATTTTGAGTCTATATATTCATTTAAGATATTGGTCTATAGGTTTTTTTATTGTGTTCTTTTCTGGCTTTGGTATCAGGGTGATATTTATTTTGTAGAAGCTCTTCTTTTTTTTATTATTATAGATATTTATTTAAAGTAATACATCTGCAGATGAAATGATTCTTAAATTTTATGTTTAAGGTGTAACCATCTTCATAAAAATACTTGATGACAGCTGTATCCATAGATTTCAACTATATGGTTACTTCTTTGCCCATTCTTCTCTCTCTTTTCTTTCCTGAATAACCTCTTTCAGGTATGGTTCAAGGTAGAATTTATCCTCTTCATATTTTGTCCACTGTTCTTTGGGCAAGATCTGCTGCCTCATTGTCAGGTCCAGTGCTCTCTTAATGCGAAACATCCTGTCGTTGTAAAGGTTCTCAGGAAGCCTTCTTATCGCTTCTTTTACATCTTCATCCTCATTTATTGTATCATCTTGCATTAACCCCAGCTTATTGAATCCTGCAGCATTGTAATGCCATTTCTGAATACCATCTAGCCACTGGCCTGATGCTGCAACTAGTAATTGTCACACAGCCAGCCTGCCAGCCATTTCCAGTACAAGCTCTTCTTTGAAGGTTTGGTGAAATTCTGGTGTAAAGCTGTGTGATCTGGGACTTTTTTTGTTGAAAGTTTTTTTATTGTTGTTTTAATTTTGCTGCTAGTAGTTATCTGTCCAGGAGTTCTGTTTCTTCCTTGTTGAGTATAGAGAGATAGTGTGATTCCAGGAATTTGTCAATTTCCTCCACATTTTCAAAACTGGGCACGGAGATTTTTGTGGTATTCAGTGATGACTTTTGTATTTTTGTGGTACTATGTATCTGTTGTTATTTCCCCTTTTTCACTTCTGATTGAGCTTATTAGAGATCTCACTTTTTTGTTTCTGGTTAATTTGGCCAAAGACTTATCAATTTTGTTTTTCTGGTTGGTTCTTTTGTTCTCAATTTCACTTTGTTCTGATCTTATGTTGTTTCTTTTCTTCTGCTGGGTTTGGGATTAGATTGCTCTTCTTTTTCCATTTTCTTGAGATGATTTATTAGATTATTGATTTGTGGGCTTTTTTTTTTTGGTATCTGAATATGGACATTTAAGGCAATGAATTTTCTTCTCAGGACTGCTTTTGCAGTATCCCACAGGTTTTGATAACATGTGACCTCATTATCATTTTGTTCAAGGAATCCACTGATTTCTATCTTTGTCTCTTCCTTGACCTAGCTATTAATCAGCAATAAGTTTTTTAGTTTCTGTGACTTTTGTGTGAGGGTGAATGTTTCTGTTGGGTATTAATTTCTACTGTTATTCCATGTGGTCTGTAAAGATGCGTGGTATATTATACTTTTTTAAATTTTTTGAGACTTGGAGAATGACCCATGAACTGATGAGAAGAACATATTCAGTGGTATTGGAGTGAAATGTTCTGTAGATGTTTGTTAAGCCCGTTTGTTCTAGAGTGATGTTAAAGTCCAAAGTTTCTTTGTTTAATTTTTGCTTGGAGGATCTGTGCAGTTTTTTCAGTGGTGAAAAAACAAATATGGTGTTGTTTATCATTTTGGTTAGAGCAAATAGAATTTGCTGTATAAATTTGGGAGTGCCTTAGTTGGATATATAAACATTTCAGATTGCTATGTCTTGGTGAATTGTTTCCTTGACCAGTATATTCAGTGTATTATAATAACTATCTTTGTCTTTCTTTACTTTTGTTGCTTTTAAGTCAATGGTATCTGCAATGAGAATTGCAACTCTCTCTTTCTTTTGATTTCCATTTGCATGAAATATTATTTTCCATCACCCCGAGTCTTGATATGTCCTTGGGGGTTATATGAAGCTTTTCCTGAAGATAGCAGATGGTTAGCTTTTGTTTATTTTTTTTAATCCAGTCAGCCAGTCTGTGTCTCTTCAGTTGGGAGTTTGAGGCATTCAATTTATTGAGAGAATTAATAAGTGGGATGGATTTGTTAGTCCTGTTGTATGAGATTCTGTTGCTTTGTTGTATCATTTGGGCCATTGTAGTTGCTAAGCTTTGTCCTTTGGTTTAGTTTTATTTTGCTGTTAGTCCATCATGTAGTTTGTGTATAGTATAGGTCTGAGTGCTTTCTGTAGGCAGGTCTAGTAGTACCAAATTTCCCCAAAGTTTGCATATCAGGAAAAGATTTGATTTCTCCATTGAATATGAAACTTAGTTTTGCAGGATTCAGAACTGGCAGTTGTTCTGTTCGAGAAAACTGAAGATAGGAGCCCATTCTTTTCTGTCTTGTAAGGTTTCCACTGAGAAATTAGCTGTTAACCTGATGGATTTACCCTTGTAGGTCAGATGCTGCTTGCACCTGGCTACTTATAGAATTTTCTTTTTCATTTTGACTTTGGCTGAGTTAATTATAATGTGTCTAGTACAGCGGTTTTCAACCTGTGGGTTGTGACCCCTTTGTGACAATGAAAATACATCCTGCATATCAGATATTTACATTACGATTTGTAACAGTAGCAAAATTACAGTTATGAAGTAGCAATGAAAATAATTTTATGGTTGGGGGTCACCGCAACATGAGGAATTGTATTAAAGGGTCACAGCTTTAGGAGCATTAGGAAGGTTGAGAACCACTGGTCTAGGAGATACTATATTTGAATTGAGTCATCCTAGAGTCTGATGTCAATCTAGTAACATTATGTCTGGGTCTCTGGCGATGCTTGGGAAATTTTCAACTATATCATCTTAAACTAGAGTGCCCATACTCTGGGACTCTTTTTTCCTACAGAGATACCTGTAATTTGTTGTTTGTATGGTTTGCAGAGTTCTATATCTAACAGGTTGCTCTGGTTTTGCTCTCTTCTTCTATGCCTATTTAAATGGGTTAGCACGAGAGTCTTGTTTTCAAGCTCTGAAATTCTTTCTTTCCTTGGTTTAATCTGTTGCTGAAACTTGCTGCTTTTTGTTTTTTTTTTGAGATAGCGTCTCACTCTGTTGCCTTGGGTAGAGTGCTGTGGAGTCAGCCTAGTTCACAACAATCTCAAACTCTTGCAATCAAGTGATCCTCCTGCCTTAGCCTCCTGAGTAGCTAGGACTACAGGCACCCAGCACAATGCTGGCTTGTTTTTCTATTTTTGGTAGAGACAGGGTCGCAGTCTTGCTCAGGCTGGTCTCAAACTCCTGAGTTTAAGTGATTCTTCCATTTCAGTCTCCCAAAGTGCTTGGATTACACCCATGGGCCACTGTGCCCAGCTGCTGCTGTGTTTTGAAACTCCCTGAATGCCTCTCTCAATTCTTTAAGCTCTGTTATGTTCTTCTTAATTTTGTCTAGATCCTTGATGACCTTGTCTTTAATTTTGTTAGTTTCTTGAGATATTTTTTGGACTTCTTTTTGTTGGTTTCCAACTTTCTCTTCAATTTCTTCATCTTATTTGCTATCCAGATTCTGAATTCTATTTTTGTCATTTCAGTAATTTCTTTATGGTTGGAATTTTCTGCAGTAGGTCGATTGTGTTCCCTTGGAGGAGTTGGTCGGTTCTGATTTTTCATGTTGCCGGAGTTCTTTTGCTGGTTTCTCCTCATGTGTGGCTTCTTTTTTTAAAAAAAACAAAAAACCCTAGGCTGTAGGGTTAAGGTACAGTTAAAAAAAAAAAAGAAAAGAAAACAAAACAAAAGGACAGGGAATAAAAAGGAAAGAAAAATAAAATAAAAAATAAAATAAACAATAAAATAAACTTTAACTATAAATAATAAGATCCTCTTTGGTGCCCTGGGGGGAAAAGAGGAATTAAAAAAAAGATATTTAATTGTAATTAATGTAATTGGAAAAGGGGAAAAACTTGTAGGAGCGTTCTTGTTAGGGTTGACTGGAGATAGCGATCAGTAGGTGGCGCTGTAGTATCGCCAATAACAGCAACAGTTGGATGTGATGATCCGCTGAGCTTTGCTCCGTCCAGCATTTAGACCCTGTCTGCCTGAGGTTCAGGGTGCAATTTCCCACTTCGGTCTGATGGCTGGAAGCTCTCAGGCTGGCTGTGGGCTTGGTGCAGCAATGAAGATCCAAGGGTCGTGCCACAGACTTGGAGTGGAGGGGTGCCAGATGTTTAGGGGTGATGTACCTAAATCCAGTTCTGGGTAGGGAGCCTGGGAGTCTGTTCTGAAGTGGATGGAGACTTAGTGTTCCACATGGGACTTGGGAGTTTGGAAGGTCTGTGGACATGGCCACTCTGATGTATTTGGCAAACCTGCAAGACTAGCTCACAGGTGGCTGCCCACGCTTGGAGGGCGGAGCCTGAGCTGTTGGGCAGCAGGCCCAATTGTGAGGCTTCGGGCCTCTAGGAAGCCAGGCCAAGCAGGCCCACATGTGTTAGTGGGGTGGTGGGCTACCATTTCCTTGATGTAAGATAGCCCCTACTGCCCCCACCCCATTTCCATGCCCAGATCTGCCTGCACTCTGTGAGAAAAGCGTTTGGCTACAGGTTACTGGCTCTGGCTTAGAGAAGTGGTGAGTAGATGGGCACCATCTCTTGCCTACCTCAGTGGGATTGGTAATAGCTTGGGAGTCCCCAGCTGTTGTTTGTTCCCCTCAGCACCCTCTGTCTAGTAAGTCAGCTTAGCATTCTGCTACTGGAAAGTGTTTTTTGTTTGTTTTTGGCTGGGGCTGGGTTTGAACCCACCACCTCTGGTATATGGGGCTGGTGCCCTGCTCCTTTGAGACACAGGCGCTGCCCTGGAAAGTGTTTTTTTAATACACAGATTGATGTCCTACACTGTGAGGACTTTCATTTCTGACTATTGAATCCCAACAAAATTCTCCACGAACACATACACCAGATTGCAGAAGTCCCAAAGCACCAACAATCTTCAACTTAAGAATGTGGCTGTGATCTGTATTCCCATTCCTTCCAATAGACAGGAAAATGAAGCACAGAGCCTTAATATTTTTAGAACTCCACTATGATGCGAGAGTGAGTCTGCTTACTACATTAACAGAGACAAATGGGGAATTCCTCTTTTGCTAGGATGGCTTGTAAGCCTGAGGGAGAAGGCATGGTGCCTCCCACTCAGATGACTCTTTCCCTGCTTCTACCAATTTGTATTGTTCTTGAGTTTTCTGAGCCCAAATGGAACCACTGATTTTTGTCTGGGTCAAGGAGATCATTTAGGATGCTATAGTGTAAGCAAAGGTAGTGATGGTATCAATTATAACCATGATAAATTATAACCAACCATGATGATTGGGTTTACTTAGCTAAGAAATGATAGTCGAGGCTCAGCGCCTGTGGCTCAACTGGCTAAGTAATGATACACCTGAGCTGGCGGGTTCGAATCCAGCCTGGGCCTGCCAAACAACGACGGCTGCAACCAAAAAATGGCTGGGCGTTGTGGCAGATGCCTGTAGTCCCAGCTACTTGGGAGGCAGAGGCAGTAGACTCACTTGAGCCGAGGAATTGGAGGTTGCTGTGAGCTGTGATGCCGCGGAACTCTCTTCAGGGTGACAGTTTGAGGCTCTGTCTCAAAAATAAAAAAAATTAAAAAAAAAGTAATGATAGTCGAGAGGACTTGAATATGTGAGGTAAGAGAGAAGTGTCATGGAGAGTATGACTGAGCCCTATTTCAGCATCCATTTTCTTTTTCCTTTGTATTATAGAGCCCTCATTTTTAGCTGGGCACATTGTTGCTCTGTGGAAAAAAAAATACATTTTCAAGTTATTTTTTTTTTTTTGGTAGAGATAGAGTCTTACTTTATCGCCCTTGGTAGAGTGCCGTGGTATTACACAGCTCACAGCAACCTCCAACTCCTGGGCTTAGGCGATTCTTTTGCCTCAGCCTCCTGAGTAGCTGGGACTACAGGTGCCTGCCACAACGCCCGGCTATTTTTCTGTTTTGCAGTTTGGCTGAGGCTGGGTTTGAACCCACCACCTTTGGTATATGGGGCCGGTGCCCTACTCGATGAGCCACAGGTGCTGCGCATTTTCAAGTTATTTTGGTATTTAAATGTGGAAATATCACTGTACTCAAATTCATGAAATTTGGAAGCATTGTGTGAAAATTCTAGAAAGTGCTAACAAGGGCTGGGTACAGTGGTTCATGCCTATAATCCTAGCATTTTGGGAGACTGAGGCAGGAGGATTGCTGAGGTTAGGAGTAGGAGACCAGCCTGGGCAAGAGTGAGACCTTGTCTCTACAAAAATGTAGAAAACTTAGCTGGCCATGGTGATGCACTTGTACTCCTAGCTACTTAGGAGGCCAAGCCAAAAGGATCTCTTTAACCCAGGAGTTTGAGTTCCTCCTCAAACTCTAGTCCACTCCAGAGTGAGATCCTATCTCAAAAACAAAACAAAATAAAATAGAAAAAGGATTGAGCCCTACTTTACCTCTTTCCTATTGGCTGTTATGTGTATGAGATGGCAGAAGCTCAAGTAGCCATTTTGGACCTTGAATTGGAAGGAACATGTTGAGAATGGCAGAATGGCAAGTCATCATGATGAAAAGAGCCCTGACACTGTGCATTCAATTTCTATCTCATTTTGTCTGTTTTTGTATTTCATGCCTTTGGCTCTATGCAGCTGAACCTGATACTGACTAAAGGCAGTGTGAATGCTAAGCAAGTGGTGATGTACTTGGTGAAGTTATGGAACACAGAAGAAACAGAACAGGGGCTTCCGAAAGTAGATGATACAATGAGACAACTATATGCTAACATGGAAAAGTCTCTTCAATTAATGTTTTTTAAAATCATAAAGATATTCAGGCTACATTTGAATGTTTTTCTTTTGTTTTTTGAGGTATGAACATTAATTTCAGGCTGGGCATGGTGGCTCATGCCTGTATAGGCAGTCAGGTTACGAATGAGATATGTACTGAAGGTACTATAGTTTTGTTCTTAAGTTGAATTTGTATGTAAGTTGGGAAAGGTACACTTATCTATCATCTGCAACAGCCTCTGTTTGTAAGGGCAAGTTGTACATAAGTTAGATGTTTGTAACTTGGGGATCGCCTATAATCCTAACACTCTGGGAGATCAAGGTGAGAGGATCAGTTGAGGTCAGGAGTTGGAGACCAGCCTGAGCAGGAGTGAGACCCTGTCTCTATGAAAAATAGAAAAAAATTATCTGGGTGTGGTGGGGTACACCTGTTGTCACAGTTACTCAGGAGGCTAAGGCAGGAGGATGACTTGAGCCTAAGAGTTTGAGGTTGCAATGAGCTGTGATGATGCCACTGCACTCTACCTGGGGCAACAGGGTAAGACTCCATCACACACGCACAAAAAAAGCAGATTAATCTTATATGTTAATTACTTTGGGTATTTGATGACTTACTCTTGCATCATAGTGGAGTTCTAAAATATTAAAGCTTTCTCTGCTTCATTTTCCTGCCTATTAATAGATGTATGGGTCTCAGCTACCTTCTTAAATTATAGACAAATTAATTGACCTATAAGTTGACTACCCAACAGACTGTAACATGGTCAACATACAGAGGTAGTCAACATAAGAAACTTCCATTGAGTACACATGGTACATGTCTGGTCTATGAAAATTACGTCAGCTTAAGGAGGTGGTCAGCTATGAAGGTTCTACTATATTTATGAAGTACTATTTTCTTTTTGGATTAGATCTTTAATAGGAGTCACTAGCTGTTAAGGAATTTTTATCATGTGTTTTGAACTTTTATGTCAAAATTATTTTTGAGCATATCTGGAGAAAATTTGATTTTCTTGCTTTATTTATTATCAACCTTCCAAATGCTAGTAATTTTGGTGCTTAGATTGCATTGTGCTTTTTTATTCTTTGAGATATTCGACACATTTTTAGGTTGCAAGAAAAATTTAAATTTATTCTTTCTCTCTGATCTTTCTCCCTCAGGATAAATATGATGGATTTATAGTGGTAGTTTTAAGCTTGAAGCCATCCAGGAAGCACTTTAAAATGTCTTGGGTGAGCTTATTTTCCCTATCTTCTTGTCTGATGATAATGAAAGCTGAGTGTCTCTTTTTATGCCTTTTAAAAATTGTCTTCTCTAAAGGCTGGTAAACAAATTGGAATTTGAATGACCTATGTAATCTTTCATGGCAATGACTGTGAGTGGGAAAAGGAAACTGTAGGGCAGATTCTGAGCTAGAGCTGATGTAATGCACCCTGGAGAATCAGAGGTCGAGATTCAGGTAACTTTGAGGAGGTAAGTTAATAGCCGAGAGTACTGCCAGAAACAAGCATGAACAAAAGAAGAAAAGAAATGAAAACAGCAAGTCCATTGATAATAAAAGATAGGAGGGAAGAGGATTTGGGTCCTCTGTGAAAATCTTTAGAGGCCAAAGTCTCTAAAAAGGTGAGACTGTTTCATTTTTCCTTTGATGTAATAGTCATTAAAAACAATAGTAAAGCACAGCTAGTATCAAATGGAAACCCACTATATTATATCAATGTAGATTTTTTTATACATGTATTATAAATAGGGCAGCATAGAGCCAGTTTCTCTAAAATTGTATCTCACTGAAAACAAAGGCAAGGATATTTACAACTGAATTGACAGCTTTGTGGGGTAAAGATAAATATAGCACTTTTCAGGTAGTTAACTCATGAATAATCAATGAACCAGAAAGGACAAAAAGTGACATATGGCAGCCTGGTGTGGATTAAGTGTGACTGTTACATCCCTCTCTTCTTCTATTGAAAGGAACAAAGCCAGTCTCACTAGCCAGAACACAGTGCCTCTGGGAAAATTTACCTAAGTGAAGTGTTAACAGGATTGTTTACTCATAAAATGTCTCATCTACTGTTTGTTGTTTTTAGTAGCCCAGCCCATGTTGTTTGCGTTAATTGAAATTTTATTGAAAATGAAAATTTGACTTGCAATTCTTAATAGTTAAACTAGGCAAGCAGTTTTTGTTTTTAAAATCATTACTAAAGCAGTATTTCCAAATAAATAATTAACCAGTTATGCTAATTTTGCCAAAATGTTTTTCTGAAAATAAGACCCAGATGCATTGTAGCTATGTTTTCATGCATCACCAAGTGCATAAACCAAAATAGAGAGAAAGCATATCTATCAACCTTTCGTATCAACTAGGGATTTGTTAAAGGTAATAAATTTAAAAATTAAAGATCATAATGCTCTTCTAAAAGCCTCAGAGTTACCAAGGAATTTCCATTAAATCTGGCTATCATAAGTTTTTTTTAACAAATACATGTAGAATAGTATTCTGAAGCGTTATTAATGAGGGGTATTTGTTACAGCCCAAGTAATAACTACCAGTTTAAAAACCTCAGTCTCCCTTGGCAGCTAAGGAAGGTCGAGGTGTTTAGTTCAGTGTAATAGTTTGCACCTTGCTCTTCTTTAGCTTTGTCCCAGGACTTTTCTTCTGAACGATTTAATACTGAAAAGGCTCTTCATAGCTGGATTCTCCAGTTCCCTGAATTGCACTTTGGTCCTGAAGAGGAATAAGCAGTAAGTTTTGATTAAGTGCATGTGATACAAAGAACTAATATTTTATTTTTATTTTTTTATTTTTTTGTAGAGACAGAGTCTTACTTTATCACCCTTGGTAGAGTGCCGTGGCGTCACACTGCTCACAGCAACCTCCAACTCCTGGGCTTAGGTGATTCTCTTACCTCAGCCTCCCGAGTAGCTGGGACTACAGGCGCCCACCACAACACCCGGCTATTTTTCTGTTTTGCAGTTCGGCCGAGGCTGGGTTTGAACCCACCACCTTCGGCATATGCGACCGGCGCCCTACTCCCTGAGCCATAGGCGCCGCCCTAATATTTGTTTTGCATAGTGCCCCAAACTTTCCCTACTCCCCATGCCCCCTCAAAAAATATTCCGGAAATTTGCTCTTAGAATTTCAACTCCCTATCTAAATATGAAAAATTTATTAACTCATTTGTAAAAATCTTGTGGATCTTGTATTGTAAAAATTTTAATGAGATCTCAGAAATTGAGGTCTGATTTGGGTTGGGTCTGCAGTATTGTGTACTTGATGATGGTGAGCTGACTGAAAGTCAGGTCTATGAGAGTAGGATGTTCGTAGGTCATCCATTTCTCTCTTCCAGAAGCATTTACAAAGATATTTGTGATGGAATTTGCTACCACCGAGAGCCACCATGATGAAGAGGTTAGTTTGTAAGAGACGTACTTCTTAATTTTCATGTGCTCACGGTGGCTTCCAGATGTAATACAGCCTAAAGAGTTTCTTTAGAATTCAGTCTCTTTCTCCATGGTCCCTTTGTTCATTCCAGATTCTGAATGGTATCCAGAGCTTTCAGATTGGATCAAGAGTGTAGTTATTATGCACTATGAAGAGTGCCACTTTTTGAGCAAGCAGTCAACAATAAGAGCATTCACTGAAACTCTGCTATCAGAAGGTGGCACATGGTATTTTCCAAAGATGGCTGCACTTCTAACTCCTTGCTCTTTGCTCAGTACTCCTTCATTGAGAGAAGAGGTCTTCATCTTCTCCTCCTAAATCTACATAGGCTTATGACTAGCTTACGACCAATAGAATGTGTGACAGTATTTGATGATGACTGAGGTTAAGTCAGGAAGGGCAATGCAGGCTTCACCTCACTTTCTAGGACACTTGCTTTGGATCCCTATGCTGGCATGTAGAAGACGTGCTATTCTGAATCTGCCACGTTGTGAAGGAAGCCCAGGCCACAGAGCGGGGCCATATCTAGGTTCTTCTATTAGAATTGTAGCTCCCACTAAGATTCTAGCTGATAGTAGGATCAACAATAATGTGTAATTGACGATTTCCCTAAATGACTCTAGTCCCCAGCCAGTTGTTGCATCTTCTCAGTTAAGGCCTCAGACATTGACCTTTGTATTGGCTCTAAATTTCTGACCCACAGAAATCCTGAGTCAGATAAAGTCACTTTTTGAGACACTGCACTTTGGTGTAATTTATAATGGAGCAAGAGTAACTTGAATAAAAGCTTTGGCAAATTCTTGACTTTTATGTCCCTTTGTTTTCAGTCTTTAAAATGGTCATAATAATAGTACTTCTTTAGAGAACTGATGTTAATACACCTAAAGTGTATTAGAAGAGTACCCAACACATAGTAAGGGTTCACTAAATTTTAACTGTTCACAAAGAAACATTCCTGGGTCTACTAAGTGTTTTGGGGCACATGTGATAGAAATAGTTCAGGTTGATTTTATTAATGAAATGTCCATTATTATATATAAGAAGGGAAAAACGCAATTATACAACTTTCCTTAATTTGAAATCTTTCCCACATTTGGGAGGGTTGGGATTTTGGTAATTGTTCTCAAGAATATCAGCTGGTTGAATATTTTTCTATGTTATACATATATCACAGTTTATTAATCCATTCATGGGTTGATGGGCACTTAGGTTGATCCCACATCTTGGTAATGGTAAATTGAGCTGCAGCAAACTGTCTAGTGCAAATGAATCATTTTTACCCTCATAATAATCTTAAATAAAAAAAGAATCTGCTGGTATGATTAGGATATATCTTCAAAATTATCCTAGCTTTCCTGTCTTGCCTATTTATACCTAACTGTGAATTTAATTAAATGCCTTTGAGATCCATTTGTATCATTTCCTTTGATCATGTTCTTGAATAACAAATTCTGTGTGTTTACTGGGTAGTTTGGAGCAGAACTTTAATAAATCATCCTAAAATGATCACTTTTAAACTTTTAAGTGATGTGGAAAGACATCAGTGGTTACATCATCATATATAATATCATTATCATAGGACTATACTTTTCAAATATTTACAATAATTATAAGAATTCTTGATCTTCATATTTCTGTTGTGAAGTAATTTTAATTATTTCACTCTCTCTGTATTAGTCAGTACCTGTCTCCATGACATTTTAGTTGACTATTTGTTCAGACAGAGAGATCTAAACATCAGTTTCTGGCCAGACACAGTGGTTCATGCCTGTAATCTTAGCACTCTGGGAAGCTGATGTGGGTGGATTGCTTGAGGTCAGGAGTTCAAGACCAGCTCGAGCAAGAGTGAGACCCTGTCTCTACTAAAAATGGAAAAATTAGCGGGGCGAATGCTAAATTTGGGCACCTGTAGTCCCAGCTACTCAGGAGACTCAGGCAGGAGGATCGTTTGAGCCCAGGAGTATGAAGTTGCTGTGAGCTGTGATGATGCCTTGGCAACAGAGAAAGATTCTGTTCTCAAAAAAGATTAAAAAAATAGGTTTATGAGGTACAAATTTTGAATTCCATTACATGTATACACTGTGTAATGGTGGAGTCTGGGTAGCCGCTGACTTTTCTGTGTATAAGATGTTGTCACTTGCAAACAGAGACAGTTTTACTTCTCTTTTTTTCTGTTTTGATGTCTATTATTTATTTATTTATTTAGCCTAATTGCTATCTCTAGAAC
The DNA here is from genome assembly GCA_963573935.1 of Arctocebus calabarensis. Taxonomy (NCBI): domain Eukaryota; kingdom Metazoa; phylum Chordata; class Mammalia; order Primates; family Lorisidae; genus Arctocebus; species Arctocebus calabarensis. The sequence continues at coordinate 15,285 of CAUYON010017958.1, forward strand.
TTCTGGTACCAGAAATGATAAGTATGGGCACCTTTGTCTTATTGCTGATCTTAAAGGAGAGAATCTTTCAACTTTTCACTGTTGAGTACTGTATTAGCTGTAAGCTTGTCATATATGGCCTTGGTTATGTTTGTATTTCTCCTATACCTACTTTGTTGAGAGTTTTTTGCAGTTAGGCCCAGGCTGGGCTTGAACCCGCTACCTTCGGTATATGGGGCCTGCGCCCTACTCGATGAACCACAGGTGCCACCCCTTGTTGAGAGTTTTTAATCATGAGAGGATATTGAATTTTGTCAAATGCTTTACCTGTATTATTGAGATGATCATATGATTTTAATACTTTATTCTACTAATGTGGTGTAACATATTTACTGATTTGCATCTGTTGAACTATCCTTGCGTCCCAGGGATAACTCTCAATTAATCATCGTGTATGAGTCTTTTAATGTGCTGTTCAATTTGGTTTGCTAGTATTTTATTGAGGATTTTCGCATCTTTCTTCATCAAGATTATTGACTTGTGATTTTCTTTTCTTTTTTGTGGTTTTTGGCTGGGGCTGGGTTTGAACTTGCCACCTTCCGGCATATGGGACCAGCGCCCTACTCCTTTGAGCCACAGGCGTTTCCCAACCTTAGGAGGATTTTCTTTCCTTATAGTGTCTCTATCTGGCTTTGGTATGACGGTATACAGGCTTTATAAGATTAGTTTGAAAGTGTTTCCTCCTGTTCAGTTTTTTGGAAAAGTTTAAGAAGGATTGGTGTTAATTCTTTTGGATTGGTATTAATTCTTTTATCTGTGAAGCCATCTGGTTCTTTTTGGGAGGTTCTCATTATTGTTTCAATATCCTTACTTGTCATTGGTCTGTTTAGATTTTCTGTTTTTTCATGATTCAGTCTTGATAGGTTGTATTTTCTAGAAATATATCCATTTCTTATAGGTTATTCATTTTATTGGTATGTAATTGTTCACAGTAATCAGCTATGGTCCTTTATATTTCTATGATCAGTAATATCTCCTCTCTCATTTATAATTTTATTTATTTTAGTTTTTTACTTTCCCCTTTGGTTAGTCTAGCTAAAGATTTGCCATTTAAAAAAAATCTTTTATAAAAACTCTTGTTTTGGGAGATATTTTCTGTTGTTATTCTATATTTCTTAAACAGTCATGTGTTGTATAACATTTCAGTCAATGATGGACTACCTATATGTTGTGGTCCCATGAGATTATAATGGAGGTGAAAAACTCATAGGCGTACTGATCTCATAGTTATCATAGAACATTTTGTTGCTCAAGTGTTGGTGATGATGCTGGTGGAAATAAGCCTACTGTGCTTATAGCTATATAAAATTCTACCACATACAATCATGTACAATGTTTAATATTTGATAATAAACAACTATGTTAACAGTTTGTGTATTAAAAGTATAATATTTTTGCATACTGCTACTTATACTATTTTTTAAAAAAAAGTTCACAGTAAAATAGCCTCAGGCAGGTCTTTTAGGAGGTATTCCAGAAGAAAGCATTGTTATCATAGGAGATGACAGCTCCGTGTTATTGTCCCAGAAGACCTTCCAGTGGAACAAGATGTGGACATGGAAGACAGTGATATTGATGATATCGACCCTGTGTATGTGTAGGCTAACGTTTTTGTGTGTTAGTTTTTAGCCATAATTTTTACAAAGTAAAAAACAAACAAAACCCTCAAAAGCTTATAGAATAAGGATATAAAGAAAGAAAACATTTTTGTATACACTGTGTTTGTTTTAAGCTAAGTTTTATTGTAAGAGTCAAAACATTAATAAAGTAAAAAAGTTACAGTAAGCTAAGGTTAGCTTATTTTTGAAGAAAGAAAAATATGTACTAAAATAAATTTAGTGTTTAGTATTTATAGTAGTGTATGGTAATGTCTTAGGCCTTCACATTCTCTCACCATTCACTCACTCACTCATCCACCCCGGGCAACTCCCCAGTCTTGCAAGTTCCATCCATGGTAAGTGCCCTCTACAAGTGCAGCATTTTTTGTATTTCCTACAGTATTTGTACTGTATCTTTTCTGTTTAGCTTTGTTTAGATACACGAATGCCATTATGTTACTGTTGTCTATAGTATTCTGTATTGTACCATGCAGCACAGGTTGTTAGGTTAGGAGCAATAGGCTGTACCATGTAGCCTAGGAGTGTAGTAGGCTAACAGCATCTAGGTTTGTGTAAGTATACTCTCTAATGTTTGCACAATGACAGAATTGCTTAATGATGCATTTCTTAGAACATAGCCCAGTCATTAAGCAATGCATGGCTTTATTTCTGTTGTTGTAATCTTTATTATTTCTTCCTTTTTCTAACTTTAGAGTTAGTTTATTCTGCATTTTTCTTGAGTTGCAAAATTAGGATGTGCATCTGAGAGCTTTCCTTTTTTCAGGTAGGCATTTATTGCTATAAACTTTCCCTCTTAGGATTGATTGCTTTTTCTGTATTCTGTAAGTTTAGTTATGTTGTGTATCCATTTTTGTTTATTCTCAAGATACTTTTTGATTTTCCTTTTGATTTTGACAGTAGAATGGCTATCCAGGCACTATGGCACCCAATGCCTATAATTCTAGCACTCTGAGAGGTTGAAGCCAGAGGATCGCTTGAGATCAGAAGTTGGACACTTACCTGAGAAAGAGTAACATGTCTCTACCAAAAATAGAAAAAAATAGCTGGGAGTTGTGATATGCACCTGTTATTCCAGCTACTTGGGAGACTGAGGCAGGAGGATTGCTTAAGCTAAGGAGTTTGAGGCTATAGTGACCTATGATGATACAACTGCACTCTAGCTAGGGCAACAGAGCAAGACTTTATCTCAAAAAGAAAAAGAAAAAGAAAAAGGTGGAATAACTGGATCATATGGTAATTCTTTGTTTAACTTTTTTGAGGAATTGCCATATTGCTGCACCATGTTATATTCCCATCAGTAACACATAAGGGTTATGGTGTTTCTGCACCCAAGCCATTTTAATGGATGTTAAGTGGTGTCTCATTGTGGTATTGATTTGTATTTCCCAAATAATGTTGATGATCTTTTCATGTGTTTATTGGCAATTTTGTATCTTATTGAAAGAAATGTCTATTCAAGTCCTCTTCCTATTTTTGAATTTGCCTGATATTTGCTGTTGAATTTTAAGAGTTCTTTATAAAGAACACTTATTAATGCGTTATCAGATATGTGATTTGTAAATATTTTTGGGTTCCCTTTTTACCCTGTTGGGTTGCCTATGGGTTGCCTTTTTACCCTGTTGATAGAAGTACAGAAGTTTTTAATTTTCATGTAATACAGTTTACTTATTTTTTTCTTTTGTTTCTGTGCTTTTGGTATCATGTCCAAGTGATCACTACCAAATCAAATGTCTTGAAGCTTCCCTGCCGTTTTCTTCCAAGAATTGTATAGTTTGAGCTCTTACGTTTGTTAGATCTTTGATCTATTTTGAGTTAGTTTTTGTATATGCTATAAAGTAAGGGTCCAGCTTTATTCTTTCTCCTGTACCATTTGTTGAATTTCATTTTTACATTTTTTTTTTTTAAAAGAGTCTTATCCTGTGCTCCCGGTAGAGTGCAGTGGTGTCATCATAGCTCACTGCAACCTCCAATTCCTGGGTTCAGGCAGTCCTCCTGCTTCAACTAAAACTACAGGTGTGCATCATTACAACTGGCTACGTTTTCTATGTTTTGTAGAGTGGGATTCTAGCTCTTGCTCAGGCTGGTCTCAAACTTCTGACCTCAGTGATCTTTCTGCTTCAGTCTCCTAGCATGCTAGGATTACAGGTGTGAACTACCATGCCTGACCCCTCTTTTACTTTTGATTTGGTAATTTATTACTGTCATGTCATCTTTTCATTGAAAGACTATTTTAAAATACAATATACAGATTGAGTTGTTTTTAATAGGAGAGTTAATCTCTAAAACCTACAAGGTCTGAGAGTTAAGGTTGTGCTCTTGCCATGTGTTGTATTGGCAGCACTGTGTAAACAACTCAGTAAGGTTTCATAACCTTGATGTATCAGTGTGTCACATCTGTGTTCCTGTTGATGTGTGGCAGCATCTCACTGAGTGCCATTAGTTTCTGTTGTTGCATATTTTTAATATTGGAGCTTGAATTAGAACAATGAACAAACATTAATTTATTGTTAAACTAGGCAAGAGTGGAAGTGAAATCAGGGACATGTTAGTCCAAGTTTACAGGGATAATGCTATGAAGAAAATGGCATTGTACGAATAGATTAAATGTTTTTCCGAGGGGAGAGAGTCCCTGATAGACAGGAGTCATGGTGGCCAGTAATGAGCAGAACTGATGAAAACATTTAAAAAATTCATTGAATTATGTGTTAAAATCATGAGCTGACTGAGGGAAACATAGCAGACTAAGTAAATGTTTATAGAGAAACAGTTGGGAAAATCTTAACTCAAAATCTTGGCACTAGAAAGGTGTGTGATTCTTACATCATGATAATGCACCAGCTCACACAGCACTGTGAAAGAGGGATTAGCCAATAAACAAATAACTGTATTGGAACACCTTCCCTATTCACCTGATCTAGTCCCCAGTGATTTTCTCTTTATCTAAAGATAATGGAAATATTGAATCAAAGGCATTTTGATGACATTCAGGACATCAAGGGTAATATGACAATGGTTCTAATGGCCTTTCCTGAAAAAAAAAATTTCCAAAAGTGCTTTGAGGGGTAGGCTAGGCGCTGTTGTGGCTTCATAGCTTTCCAAGGAGAGTATTGTAAAGGTGACAATAGTGATATTCAGCAATGAGGTCTGTAGCACTTCTAGGAATAGTTTATGAACTTAGTTTCCAGGACTTATACTTCACTGTTTTGATAATAGGAAATTTCATTAATGTGTTAAATCAATTCAGTGAGTGCACACCTGATGCCCTGAATCATATAAAATATGGAAAAGCCATAGCCTCTAGTCAGTGTTCTTAGCTTTTAAATAATGTTTGGGTTGGGTGTGGTGGTTTATGCCTGTAATCCCAGCACTCTGGGAGGGCAAGGTGGGTGGATCACTTGAGCTCAAGAGTTCCAGACCAGCCTGAGGAAAGAGCGAGATCCCGTCTCTATTAAAAGTAGAAAAACTAGCCGGGTGATATGACAGGCACCTGTAGTCCCAGCTACTCTGGAGGCTGAGGCTAGAGGATTGTATGAGCCTAGGAGTTTGAGGTTGATGATGCCATAACACTCTACCCAGGGCGACAGAGTGAGACTCGTTGCCAAAAAAAAAAAAAAAAAAAAAATGCTGTTTGGTTGCAGTTTTTATTGGAAAAAAGGTACAGTTCATCAGCATATATATATTTTTGGATAACCAAATAATTTAGTAGTCTAAATTTCAGCTTATTAGGTTATAAACCTTATTAACTATTTAGCGACTAGGTGGAGAAACAAAGACATAATTTTTTATCAAGGATATAGAAATCATTAGAGCATGCCTGTCTCTTTCTTGCTTTCCTTTTTAAACCTCAGATTTATTAGCACTCAACTTACTGAATAACAAGTTTTATTGTTTTGGTCATTAGATGTATTTGTACATTACATATATGAAACAATGTTGGAATTTGTTTTTCCTTTTATGATGTTAACTGCACCAGCCACATACATTGGAGCTAGTCGGTTTGAATCCAGCCCAGATCCACCAAACAACAACGACAACTATAACAAAAAAATAGCCAGGCATTGTGGCGGGTGCCTGTAATCTCAGCTACTTGGGAGGCTGAGGCAAGAGAATCGCTTAAGTCCAGGATTTTGAGGTTGCTACAGGTATGCACCACATGTAACCTGTGCTGTGAGCTATGATGCCACAGCACTCTACCCAGGGCAACATAATGAGACTCTGTCTC
>CAUYON010017959.1:0-19215 GCA_963573935.1 Arctocebus calabarensis
TTTTTTTTGAGACAGAGCCTCAAGCTGTCACCCTGGATAGAGTGCTGTAGTATCACAGCTCACAGCAACCTCCAATTCCTGGACTCAAGCAAGTCTCCTACCTCCGCTTCCCAAGTAGCTGGGACTACAGACTACAGGTGCCCACCACAACGCCTGGCCATTTTTTGGTTGCAGCCGACATTGTTGTTTGGCGGGACCGGGCTGGATTCGAACCAGCTCGGGTGTAAGTGGCTAGCGCCTTAGCCCATTGAGCCACAGGCACCGAGCCAGAGTACAAATACTTTTAAAAGTTACTTACAACGCTATAAAAATAACCTACTAGCTTCAGACTTCTCTGCAAAGCAACTGCCAGAGGAACAGAGAAGTGGGACCGCACAGGACAGGAAAGTGGAGTGGAAAACCAACCTAGCTCCTCGGATACGAAGACTCATAAATTACACCCCCCAGGTACCTTTCTAGCAAAGGACTCCTGAAGGTACACCCCACCTGAGAGGCAAATCAGAAGGGAATGTCAAGAATGAGGAAGGTGTAGTCTAAAAAAGGTTGATCGTCATTTATTCATCTCATTTCCAGACTCGGCCATGTGCTGGCCAGTGGACTGTGTGCTTCCACAGTCGGTGGCCATAGCCACCAGGAAACAGGGTGGTACTGCAGCGAACCCTGATGGGGCCGAGAGGTGGAGGCGGGGAGCGCACGACAGGACCCCTTTTTCTGAGACAAAAGGGAAGGAAGTACGATTCTGCCTCCTATTGAAACTTTTGAAAAGGGCAAGCCAAAGATGACTTTCCATCTCTTTTTCTCTAGGAAATCGGAAGCACGACACTGCGGAATTGGTTGTGGGACGGTGGCTTTCTGCAAGGTGGACAGGAGAAAGGGGAGCGCCCACTGGCTTCCCGCAGACTCACTGAAATGTTCACGTCCTCTCTGACCCAGAGCAAGGAGTCCCTACGACCTCAATCCCTCTTGAGATTGAGAGGCACTTGGAGAAGGTGGCGGACCCTGGCCAGGGGGTCACTGGGGGCAGGGTTTTCTCGGTCCCTTCATCTTTTGAAGAGATGCTGGGTGATTGCACAGACGGTCGCTCATCTGGGGTAGCTGTAGCTGGGTGAGCGGCTGTGGTGGTGGGGCCTCCGCGTAAGACGAAGGGGGCAGCCTCGGGAGGATGCGTGGTGCAGAGGAGCGAGGCGCCCCCATGGGGGAGGGGGTGCCGGCGCGGGGCGGCCTTACCCCCGGGCCCGGTGGAGACGGTGACCTGCGCGTAGGTGGCTCCCGCGGCGGCAGCCGGCCCCGAGACGCCGTTGAGCGCGGCCACGCGCACCGTGTAGCGCGCGCCGGGGCGCAGGTGGAGCAGAGTGGCCGCACGCTCCCGCAGCCCGGCCTGGCGCGGCACGAAGGCCACGCGCGGCCCGCACGGCTCGCACGCTCCCGCCGGGCCCTCGCGGCCGCAGCGCAGGCACAGCAGCGAGTACGTGACGTCCGAGCGGCCGCCCGAGTCGGCAGGCGGCAGCCAGCGCAGCCGCAGCGCCAGCGGTGAGCGGCTCAGGCTGTACTGCAGGTCCCGCGGCGCCGACGGCGGCCCTGGGGCAGCACAGGGCCCAGGAGGAGTCAGGGGGCCGGACGCGGCCGGGGGCGGGCACAGTCAGGGGCTGGATGAGGTCGGGCTGGGGTCAGGGGGCGTGGCAAGGTCCAGGGCTGGAGCGCGACCCCGGGCGCGGTTGGGGCGGGATCAGAGGGCTGGGCGCAATTGCGGGAGCGAGGTTGGTCCTGGACCGAGTGTCGGGGCCAGGTAAGGGACCTGGGTGGATGAGCAGGGAGAGGGTCTCATCCACCCTCAGTGTAGAGGAAGGGATGGAGGTGTGAAGGTGAGTCAAGGAGGAGGGAACTGGGGCAGCGATGTGACTGGGTGATGACCGAGGATGGGGGCGTACGGGACAGTGGGGCGAGAGGGACGGAGATGGGGGGCAGTGAGGCGACCAGGATGGATACACGGAGATGGGGTTCGTCCACCCCCCAGTGAGTAGGGAAGGACAGGGCCGTGGAGGCCCGTGAGAGTGGGATGTGGGAGGAGTGGGGTCAGTCGGTGAGGAGGTGGAGCAGGGTAGTGAGGCGAGAAGGATGGGAGGACAAGGACGAAGCACTGGAGAGAGTCACCCCTCCCGGCTGGAGGGAAATGTGACGTGAGGCAGGGGAGGGGCGCCCACTAGGTGACCCGCCGAGAATCCTAACCTCAGCCTCTAGCTGGATTCCCCCATTTAACCGATTCTTCTAATCCAAGTCTCCAGCCCCCACTCTCACCCCACAGTCCCCTTCCTCCACTCTGCCTGTCCCTTCCCCACACCCGCCTCCGTGGTCCCCAATGTGGAGCCCCGGCCCTCATCACCGCCTGGATCACCCCCCAGATTACACCTTTATTGACACCCACCCACCCACCACAATGCAGCCAGGAGGGAGACTCACGGGTGCAGGAAGCTGAGGGCGGGTCGGTGGGCGAGCGCGCATAGCTGTCCTGGCACACGCAGAACGTGGAGGCGTTTTCCAGGGCCCGGCTGTGCTCTGGGCAGGGTGAGCAGAGGGGCCGCCGCGGGGACACCTTGTAAAACCCTGGGGGACAGGCTGTAGGGAGGGGCTGGTGAGAAGATGAGGCCTCCCCCACAGCCTCTGTTCCCTTTCCTGCCTGCCCTGGTTAGAGTGGGGTTATCTCCCGGAATTGCCAGGACTCAACCACTCAGTGGGCACTGCCCTCCCAGGATGACAGCTCCTGAACAATCCATTACCTAATCCTTGTAAACCCTCAATGTGTTCAGGAAACACTGAAAATCATACTTCTCTTTTATTCATATACTCATCACAATCACCTTTGAGGTATGTACTTTGTGTTTTAAAAATAAAGCTCAGGACCAAGTGCTGTGGCTCATGCCTATAATCCTAGCACTCTGGGAGGCCGAGGCAGGTGGATCGCTTGGGCTCAGGAGTTTGAGACCAGCCTGAGCAAGAGTGAGACCCAGTCTCTACTACAAATAGGAAATACTAGCAGAGTGTTGTGGCAGGCACGTGTAGTCCCAGCTACTCTGGAGGCTGAGGCAAGAGGATTGCTGGAGCCCAAAGAGTTTGAGGTTGCTGTGAGCTATGACACCACGGCATTCGACCAAGGATGACAAAAGTAAGACTCTGCCTCAAATATATATATATATATATATATATATATACTCAGAGAAATGAAGTTCCCCAATACGTTGCCCGATGTCCCACAGCTAGTGAGGTTCCAGCCCAAGTTGCCTGGTTTCACAGCCCACATCATATTGCCCTAATGTCCATGGGAAGAAAATGAGCCAAACTTCGCAGTCCTGATATGAGGAACAGCTAGAAAAGAGATGGCCCCGAGGGCTGTTCCACAGTCACCCAGGGACAAACACATACATTGTTGTCACAGTTCGTTCTCCTTCCTGTACTATCATACGGGGTTAGTGTGTCATAACCCCCAACTGAAGGTAAAGCTGGTAGCCAGGTGGACGGGGGTGGAGAGAGACAGTAAAAGGTCCCTGGAACATGAGTCAGACCTGGTTTCAGTCTTGACACCTACTCAGTTACTTGTTTCTCTCACTTCCTTTGCCTCACCCAGAACACAGGTCGTTAAGGGCCCAGGTTTTTCCATCTGAACAACCTGGGTTGGCAGTGGAGTTGCACCAGTTATTTGCTGTGTAGACCTGGGCATGTCATAAGCCTCTCTCAGTCTTGTGTAGAATACCTGCCTGAGAAGTTGTTGTGGGATTAACTGAGATGAAACGTGTAAACCATATAGTCTAGAATTGGCCACATTTATACAATAATGTTAGTAATTACTGTTCCCCACCCACAGGCTTGAAGTGGAAACTGCTAAACACCCACTTAAAAAAAAATTCTCACCAGCTGGGCCAAGAACGGGGGCAGTGGCTCCTGGCCCTTCCTCTCAGCCTTCCTAGTTTAGCTGGTGATGGAAGGCTGGCTGCTCTCCAGCTCCAAGAAGACATAATTCAACAGAGAGGATGCACACTCAACCTTGGGAAGACCTTCCAGCCCATCTGGGAGAAGGGAGAATGGGGCTGGAATTTCCATCGTCAGGAAGGCTTATGCGTGGGAAAGTCCATCTTGCCCAGAGTTCTGGGCAACACAACTTCAGGGAGGACCTTGGCAGCCCAGGACCCTTCAGAAGTCCCTGCCTTCAGAACAAAGAATAGGGCCAACTATCTTCGAGGTCTGGTGCAGAGACCCAGGCTGGCAACCGGGGTTGGCTGGGACACTCCTGTGCCTCTCTGGCCTAAAGACACCATCAGTCAAATGGGAATAACATCCATGGTCTGTCCACCTCTGCTGTGAAATAAGAGGGCAGGTGGGGGCCAAACAGGCTGCTGTTTGCAGAGTCTCAGAGCAATAGGAAGAGAACACTGGAGGTCCCCTCCCCCATGTATATGAGAGTAGCTGCTGTCCTGGAGATGTGCAGACATATCACAGACAACAGTGGCTATCTAGAGTATGAGAAGAGATTTGTGTGGAAGAGCAGACTCAGGGATTCCTGACTGCCAATCCCTCTCTCTGTTCCTCAAGGTCAGAGTTAGAATTTCAGAGGTCATCTAGTTCAACTCCCACTGGCCTGGGTCTCCAGCATTTTCCCAGCAGTAATCAATCATTTCTCCTATACTTCATGAAGGGGCACTCACCCCCTTATAGGCTATCTTTTCTGAATAACACTGGCAGTTACAAACTGCTTTTTAGGAGGAGTGCAAATTAACTTGCCTATAATGCCCTTGTGCCACTGCCTTCTAATCACAGGGCCTTATTGTGCCCTAAGGAGCCTCCGAGAACATAGCTGCTTGGGTCTATCAGCTCCAGGACTGTCTTACAGAGATTTAAAGATATAAGTTATATGCTCTGGTTTTTTTTTCCTCCAAAAAAACCCCTAATTCTTTCACTAATTTCTTTAGTGGCTGAAAATAGGAGAATGAGATCCAAGCCACTAAAGAGAAAAACAAAAAGGGGAAAAGAACATTCTAGCTCTATTCCCTCATCCTTCTCCATCTACCTCCACTTTTTGTCTGTTTGATGTTTTTTTGTTTTCAGCAAAGGAGTCTCATTCTGTTGGCCAGGCTGGAGTACAATGGCATGACCATAGCTCACTGTAGCCTCAAACATGCACCACTACATCTTGCTAATTAAAAAAAACAAAATTTCTGGCTCGGCACCTGTGGCTCAACAGGCTAAGGTGCCAGCCACGTACACCTGAGCTGGCAGGTTCGAATCCAGCCCGGCCCACCAAACAACGAAAAAATGCAACCAAAAAATGGCCGGGCATTGTGGCAGGTGCCTGTAGTCCCTGCCATTACTTGGGAGGTGGAGGCAAGAGACTCACTTGAGCCCAGGAATTGGAGGTTGTTGTGAGCTGTGATGCCATGGCACTCTATCCAGGGTGACAGCTTGAGGCTCTGCCTAAAAAAAAAAAATTTTCTTTAGGCTGGGCAAGGTGGCTCATGCCTGTAGTTCTAGCACTCTGAGAGGCTGAGATGGGTGATTGCCTGGGCTCAGGAGTTTGAGACCAAAAATAGAAAAACTAGCTGAGTATATTGACATATGCTTGTAGTCCCAGCTACTCAGAAGGCTGAGGCAAGAGGATCATGGGATCCCAAGAGTTTTTGTTTTTATTTTTGAGACATTTTTGGGCTCAAGTAATTCTCTTGCCTCAGTCTCCCACATAGCTGGGACTACAGGCACCCGCCACAACACCTAGCTTTTTTAGAGACAGGGTCTCACTCTTGCTCAGGCTTGTCTTGAACCTGTGAGCTCAGGCACTCTACCTGCCTCGACCTCCTAGAGTGCTAGGATCACAGGTGTGAGCCACCATGCCTGGCCTAAACCCAAGAGTTTGAGGTTGCTGTGAGCTGATGCCACAGCACTCTACCCAGGGCAACAGAGTGAGACTTTAAATAAATAAATAAATAAATAATTTTTTTAGGTTCGGTGCCTATAGCTCAGCGGTTAGGGTGCTAGCCACATACACCAGGGCTGGCAAGTTCAAGCTCGACCCAGGTCTGCCAAACAACAATGACAACTACAACAAATAAATAGCTGGACATTGTGGCAGGTTCCTGTAGTCCCAGCTGCTTGGGAGGCTGAGGCAAGAGAATCGCTTAAATCCAGGAGTTTGAGGTTGCTGTGAGCTGTGATGCCACAGCACTCTACATAGTGAGACTCTGTCTCAAAAAAGAAGAAAAAGAAAAGAAAAACTTAAGAAATGGGGTCTTGAACTTCTAACCTCATGCAATCCTCCTTCCCGTCTCCCAAAGTGCTGGGATTACAGGCATGAGCCACTGTGCCCTTGATCTACCTTTAGAGAGGGGTTTATACTTAGCTGCAGTAGGTACCTGGAAGGTCTTAACTTCCTAAATACAAACCTGACCATTTCACTTTCTTTCCCAAAACCCTGCAACAGTGCCCCACTGCCAGTCACTCTACCCCTACTACATGGGATTCTTCCCTCCACACTTCTAGGGCTTGTCCTATGTCTTCCATCCCCTTTCTCCTGGCAAACATCTATGCATCTCCAAACCACAGTTCAAATAACACCTCCCTTGGAAGCGTTCCTGGCCTCCTCCCCAGCTCTCCAATCCCCAAGGGAGAGCTGAGGCCTTTACAAGTATCCTTTGTCTGATCTGACCCTCAGAGAGGAGGTTTAGCACAATTCAGAAAAGGAAGTGGGTTCCTGAGTCAGCTTCTTTCTCTTCCTCTTCCCTCACTTCCCAAAGAAACCTCCTTCTTCAGCCTCTGATCCAAATACGGAAGGTGACCAAAAAATGTATATATGTTTTTAAGAAAGGATAAAACTATATTAAAATTGTAATACTTGACTCATGTTCAACTTCTGCAATTACAAGAGGTGTTCAGTGTGACTTGTATTCATCTTTTGTTATCAGTATATATTGAGTAGTGTGGTCATAGCTCACTGCAGACTCCAGTGAGCTCAAGCAAGCCTCTAGCTTCAGCCTCCCAAGTAGCTGGGACCTGTTTTTTTATTAGCAACATACATCAGCAGTTCTAACCCACAGTAATGAAATACTTCTTCCCTCCAAAGCAGACGGCTCCCACTATCTCCCACTAGGTACCCTACTGGCTTTTTACCCCTTCACCATACAAACAAGTCTCTCCCATTCATAATAAAAATCTTCTCTCAATCCAGTGTCCTCCTCAAGATACCTCTTCTTCTCCTCATTCAGGCTTCTAGATTTCCTTCTCAACTTCCTGGATCCCTCAACCTCCTGCATCTCAATCACTCAGACGAAACTTCTCTCACCAAGGCCGCCAAGTGGACATTTCCCAATCCTTGGCTTGCCTTACTGCTTACCAACACTGTAAGCCCCTCCTTCCTGGACACCTGCATCTCTCTTAGTTGTCATGATATCACATGCTGTCCTTGTCCTCCTCCAACCTCTGACCACTCCCATTCTTTTTGTGGGCTCTGTTTTATCTATTTCTTCAAAATCACTGTCCTGTGAGTCAACATTGTTGGCCATCTTGCTTCTTGCCCTACACATTCTCCCTAAACATTCTCCCTCTATCCTAAACACAACACAGCTTCAAGTAGTATCTCTGTGTTTCTGAGCTCCAGACCCACTTTCTTTTTTTTTTTTTTTTTTGAGACAGAGCCTCAAGCTGTCACCCTGGATAGAGTGCTGTGGCATCACAGTTCACAGCAACCTCCAATTCCTGGGCTCAAGCGAGTCTCCTGCCTCCGCCTCCCAAGTACCTGGGACTACAGGCGCCCACCACAACGCCCGGCTATTTTTTGGTTGCAGCCGTCATTGTTGTTTGGCGGGCCCAGGCTGGATTCGAGCCCGCCAGCTCAGATGTACGTGACTGGCACCTTAGCCCGTTGAGCCACAGGCGCCGAGCCAGACCCATTTTCTTACTTTTTTTTTTTTGCAGTTTTTGGCCAGGGCTGGGTTTGAACCCGCCACCTGCGGCATATGGGGCCGGTGCCCTACTCACTGAGCCACAGGCGCCGCCCATCCAGACCCACTTTCTAGCCACTTCCCCTTTAATGTATCATAGACACCATACATTTGATGTGATGTGTCCCTTCACATCCCTCCACGTGTACTCCAGTGAATGATCTCTCTGTCCATTCAGATCCCAATAGCATATGAGTCAAAGGGGACTCCTTTCTCCTTTTGTGTCACATGGCCATCAAGTGCTGTGGATGCTATCTCATGATCACATACGTCCTCATTTCTCAGTGAACTATTGCCTTAGTTCAGACCTTGTACTCTTTCTCCTGAACTATTGCAGCATCTTCCTTATCTTCTGGCCTCAATCCTTCCTCCCCAATCCTTTCTTTGCAATTGCAGCTCATGTGATCTTTTGAAAATACAAACCTGAACATGTCAGATCCCTGCATCAAATCCTCCTCATTGAGCTAAGGCATAAAGTCTAAGCTCTTTGTCCCAATGTTGAAGAATTTTGCATGGTTTTTGCCCTGCTCCACTCCAGCCCCATCACTCCCCACACTCCCAGCTGTGTCTGCTCTAACAATGCTGACCAAACTTACCTAACCCTAACCATGCTATGTTCCTTCCTGCCTCCATGCTTCTGCACACACAATCCCTAAGCTCAGAATGCTCTAGGATGCTTCTCTGTTGTGTTCTCCCTTGCATGCTTCCTTAGCCTTCTGTTAATATGCATCACACCGAGTTGTTGCCACTCATTCATTCAATGCGTTTCCACTAAACACCTAAAATATACCATATCATTTTATGGACTGGGGCTTCTGGGTCTTATAAGACTATCTCGATGCCTCAGCTCAAGATGTTCCTAATCAAGGACACAGCAGTGCAAACCTATAGTCCCAGCTACTTGGGAGGCTGAGGCAGGAAAATTGCTTGAGCCCAGGAATTTAAGGCTGTAGTGCACTAGGATTGTGCCTATAAATAGCCACTGCACTGCAGTTTGGGCAACATAGCAAGACCCATCACTAAAAAAAGAGAAGTTCCTAGTCTGGTGGTGGAAACACACATAAGTAGATCATAGCATACCATGGGGTAAGTACAGAAATAGAGTTTTCAATGAGTGATACAGAGCACAGAGGTGGATCCTAGATATATCTGGAGAGCTCAGGAAGTTTCATGCCTCTCAGTCTTTTACTAACTCACAATTTCCCCTGGGGAAGAGATGGTAACATTTATCTATATACATATAAGTCATCTTTAAATGCAGCTGACACGTCCTCAATTCAGATTGAATGGATGACTGAATAAAGGAATGAAGCAAGTTTAGTCACTTCCTCCTCTGACTTCCCACCACTCCATGCATCCCTCTGTTACAGCATATATCAACTTCTTGTGATTTTTAAATTTTTGCATCTCTGCCTTTAGACTGTGAGTGTCTGAAGAGCTGGGACTATGTCTGACTCATTTCTGTTGCTCTAGCACCCAGAAAAGGACCTGGTTTGGAAAAAGCATCACTTGATCTGTGTTAAATGCATACAATCATAACTCTTTCCTAACCTTCAGCCTCCAAAGCCGTAGAAAGGGGAGAGAAAGAGAGGTCCATTCCTAATGCCCCTACAGACCTAAGAACCCAGCAAACACTCCACCACAGACAGTCTCTCCCAGGGGGTACCGTGCTTCTAGTTCAGAAAGTTGAGTAGGATCTTTCTTGGTAGTCATCTAGTGCAAGCTCCCAGTTTCTCTCCCTAACTCAAGAATGCCCCTGCTAGCCTCTGACTTGGATATGGTCAATGACCAGAGCTTACTCCCTAGAATGCAACCAATCCCATTAGCTTGAAGCTTGGGCTGCTGTAGGGTTCTTCTTTATGCATAGGGGAGGCAACATGGTACAGTAGAAAGAACTTGAGAGTTGAGCAAACCTGGCTCCCCCTTACCTAACTTTGCAAGTGAGTTATTAATCTTTGAGGCTCTGGGCTTGGCGCCTGTGGCTCAATGGGCTAAGGCACCAGCCACATACACCTGAGCTGGCGGGTTCGAATTCAGCCTGGGTCAAACAACAATGACGGCTGCAACCAAAAAATGGCAGGGCGTTGTGGCGGGCGCCTGTAGTCCCAGCTACTTGGGAGGCAGAGGCAGGAGACTCGCTTGAGCCCAGGAATTGGAGGTTGCTGTGAGCTGTGATGCCACAGCACTCTATCCAAGGTGACAACTTGAGGCTCTGTCTCAAAAAAAATTTTTTTTGAGGCTCTGTTTCTTCATCTATGAAGTAGGGATAATGATAACTTACTTTATTGCCATGAAAATAAATGAGAAGGCCTGTAGGAGGTGCCCATCATAGTGCCTGAAATACAGGTTCCTTTTTTTTTTTTTTTTTTTATGAGTAAGAGTCTCACTCTGTGGTCCTTTGTAGCACGCCAGGGCATCATACTTCACAACAACTTCAAACTCCTGGTCTCAGGGGATCCTTTTGCCTCAGCCTCCAGAGTAGCTAGGACTATTGGTGCCCACCACAACACCCAGCTAATTTTTCTCTTTTTAGCAGAGACAGGGGTCTCACTCTTTTTGAGTCAGAGTCTCACAGAGTCATTCTGAGTAGAGTACCATGGTGTTATAGCTCACAGCAACCTCAGCCTCCTGGGTTCCAGTGATCCTCTTGCCTCAGCCTCCCAAGTAGCTGTGACTACAGGTGAGTACCTACTTTTTCTATTTTTAGTAGAGATTGGTTCTCACTCTTGCTCAGGCTGGTCTCAGACTCCTGAACTCAGGTGAATGACCCACCTTGGCCTCCCAGAGTGCTAGGATTACAGACGATCCACGGGGCCTGGCCTGAAACACAAGTTCCTAAGGCCTCATATCTAGCCAAATTCACTTCATAGTAACTTCACACACTGGATGCTCCACAAAAGGTCGGGACTCTCTGCTCCCCAAGCCCACGGTGTCTCCACTCCCCCTCCTGCCTCTTGGTCATACTCTCCCCATTGCCACCTGCACACTACCCAGCCACCCACCCACCCACACCCCAATCCTCTGGGTACCTTCGCAAGTGTCACCACGCTCCTGGAATCCAGCGCTGCAACTGCAGCGACCCACCGGCACCAGCCACTCGCCATCGGCGCCACAGTGCATGCGCGGGGGGCTGCCAGGTTCCCCTTCCGCGTGCGCCACGCACGTCCCAGCCACTTCCACTAGTGTGGAGAAAGCGCTCTCGGCTGCGGTGGCTGGGAACGAGGCCAGGCCCCGCACTGTGGCGCGGCACTGCTTGTAGTAGACTCTCACAGAGACCAGGGCCACGCACGCTCCCACGTCCTGAAAGGCCAGGTGGAAACCCCGCCGGCTGAGCGGGCCAATCTCCCGCACCTCTGTGTTCAGCTTCATCTTGCGCTCGCCCAGGTCGCCCTGCGTGAAGCTCTCGTCCGCTGCGATCGTGTCAATTTTGTGGGGTCGGCTGCCGCCTAGGCGGGGCCGCCCGCGGCCCAGGTCAGCCTCGGTTTCCAGGTAGTAGACGTTGAAGGTCTCCTTGCAGGTGCCCGCGGCGCCAGGGATGCTGCTGCAGTCACGCAGTGTGAACTGTAGTTCCACGAAGATGCGCTGCCCGTGGCCGCGGCTGATCCAGCCGCTCTGCAGCCAGTTGTCCTGGTTGGGTTCCAGCACATTGCACACTTGATAGGTGCGGATGGGACGGTCGTGTTCATCCACACCGCTGATCTCCTCCCACTGAGGACGAAGGAGGCGAACAGCTCAGACCCAAGGTACTTCCGGGTGGAGCCTAGCAGTGACTCCTGCTGAAAACTCCTTTTCTACCATTTTGCCTTCTCCTGCCTTCTCTCCCACCACCCTACGCACCCTGAAATCGTAAGGTGCAGTGGTATGAGAAACTCTGGAAACAAATATAATCCTTCTTTCTACAGATGGGGAAACTGAGGCTCCAGAGGGGGAGTGATTTGACTAGGTATATACACTGAGTGGTAGGAATGGTGCCTGGAGTTTCCACCTAATGCCCTTTGCACTCCACCAAACTGCTGTTACACCCTGGATAACCTCACCCCCACCTAACCTCCTGAACCTCTTTCTGTCCTAGACGCAGCCAGTTCTCTCCTCACTTATTCCCTTTTTTTTCTGTCTGATTGAAGACTAAACATTTTCTAATAGACAGACCACTCTGGCTTAAAGCCAGGGCTGCTGGAGACCACACACTCAGAGGAGCACTTTGAGCTGATGTAACCATGGGGAGCTAAAGGGACTTAGTCCTAGACCAGCAGAGGACCCCTGAGACAGGGAGGGACAGATTTACACTTACCCCATTACTTGGTAGTGCAGTCCAGCCCAGCTCAGCCTGAGAGGCTTTGGAATCCAGGAGAATGACTAAGGAGAGGGCGGAACAGAGATTTCAGAAAGCCAGTTTAGTAGGAGGGTGGGATCCTTTAGTGAATTCACTGTAAATATGCTAACTGAGGGAATGGAGAATGTGGCAAGTGATACAAAGACGTTTTCCTCATACCATAAATCCTCAGGAGTGGGGATGGATAGCTCCATAGTCGAGAGAGAGGGAGCCACAACAATTAGGGAAGGAGGGCTCGTACCTGTAGCTCAGCAGCTAGGGCACCAGCCACACACACTGGAGTTGGTGGGTTCAAACCCACCCCTGGGCCGCCAAACATTGACAACTGCAACCAAAAAATACCTGGGCGTTGTGGCAGGCACCTGTAGTCCTAGTTACTTGGGAGGCTGAGGCAAGAGAATCACTTAAGCCCAAGAGTTTGAGGTTGCTGTGAGCTGTGACGCCACAGCACTCTACCCAGGATGACATAGTGAGACTCAGTCCAAAAAAAAAACCCTCCAAATCTGCTCAGGGGCTTTTATGAGGTCTTGGGGTTACCAGGCATGGAGGGGACTTGGACCTTTTTGGTTTGACTCCCAAGGCTTTTGGAAAAGTAAAGTGGAGATACACTACAAGCAACAGGGGAAACAAAATCTCTCATGTCCTCAGCCAGCTGGACTCTTTCCAGGAGTCACCTCCACTGCCTTTGAAAGGATGTCAGGGGTCCTTTTATATTGGTATCCATGACCTTTCCCACACCAGGGGAGCTTGGAGTCACTTTATTCCCCCAGGAGGCTTCAAATCAGCAGTCTGCATACTCTCAGTATGAATCACAGACACCGGTTTGGACAGGAGCCCATATCCCAGATGCAGGAGGCCAGGCCATCCCCAAATCTTAAAAGATTACTCATCTGAAGCTGAAGCAAGGGGGTGGACTGTCAAGGTGAGGACCTCTATGAGGGGGTGCCTCCAGAGGCTCAGCTACAGCAGGCAGGACCTCCTACAGTGTGCGGATTTCTGCACAGCTGACTCCACATCGGAATTGCATATAGGAAGACATCTGTGAACCAGCGCCTCAACCAACCCCACGGCCAATGCCGCGGATTTCAGCTCTTCAGGATTCTGCACCTGAATGTGATGCCTCTGGATTCAGCTGAGCGTACGGCTCTTCCAGATGCAGAATCAGAGACCAGACTCCGGCTCTAGTATCACCAACAGCCTCAACGCCTGTAACGCGGAGCGAGCCGGGTAGACTATGCTGAGAATTCAGCACTGCGGACAGTTCCGCGGTCAGCACCTCGGGCAGCGCCCGGACCCAGCCTCCTCACCAGCTTTCCACCTCCTCGTGTCCACACGGTGGTCCCCAGCCCCCGCTTTTCGGGCTCTAATCCGTTCCCCCATACTCCAGTCTCACCTGTCTCCTCTACTCTCTTCATCTCCCCGCCCCCACCCCTCCCACCTCCAATCACTCAGCTTGTCCGTCTCACTGGCCTCTGAACCGCTGCCTCTGGCTCTAGCGGTTCCTAATTTCTTTCTTCCCCAGCCTCCCAGCTCTCCAGCCCCCCCCCAACTCCTCAACGCCCCTCTTTTCCTTATTACTTAGCTACCTTTTTATCTCTCTCTAGTTCTTTATGGTCGTTGCCTGCCTCCTTCGAAC
The DNA here is from genome assembly GCA_963573935.1 of Arctocebus calabarensis. Lineage (NCBI taxonomy): Eukaryota > Metazoa > Chordata > Mammalia > Primates > Lorisidae > Arctocebus > Arctocebus calabarensis. The sequence goes on from CAUYON010017959.1 coordinate 13,946, forward strand.
CCCAGTACAGACTCTAGTTTCTCCAACGACTCCTTCCCCCAACACCCCAGTCTCCAGCCTCCTATGTTTTGGCATCTCAGGCTCCAAGCACAGACATCAATCTTCTCACCTTCTTCGGCGGTGCCGGGCCGCCCGGGTCCCAAAAGCAGCGCGAGACACAGAGGTATCAGGCAGACGAACAGGCGCGGCGGGTGTGGACCGGCGCCGGTCTCCATGGTCCGCAGACCGAGCTGTCAGTGCGGCGGCGGCTCAAGCCGCTCCAGCCCAGCACCGCTGAGCAGTGCCCCCAGACTCCGGCGCCAGCTGGGGGCGGGGTCTCTGCGGTCATCGTCCATGGGGGCCAATCACTAGGCACCGCCACGGGAGGACCACCAATCCCTGCCAGTAGAGGGTGGGGAGGTGGAGTTTCATAGGCCAGGGGCGGAACACCCAACTGGAGGCTGGAAAGGAAGGGGTCCCACCGATCTCCAAACCTTGGGGGGAGGGGCAGCGCTGAGAGCTGGCAGGGCTTCTGGGGAGGGGTGAGCTGGCGTCGGTGGCATAGAGCGCTAACCCTTTGCTCCTCGTTCCCGAAAAGTAAGCAATGTAGGCTTGGCTTAAGGAGAGGAGACCTCGGGAAGGTAGCCTCTGAACCCTTGTTCCCAGAACTTGCAGGAGGTTTGAAACCTAATGTCCTGACCCCAAACTCTGGGGAGCTCTCCATTCTCCCAGCCCTTGGTCTCTTCCTGTGTTTGCGGCTCTTAATGTGTCTGTCTGCCGGCTCAGATCCCTCCCCGTTCTCTTCCCGCCCTCATAAGACACACACACACCCCCAAAAGGCAGGAAGGAGGGGCTGAGCCTGACCCCAAGAGCTGCTCCCGAAAGGTAGCAAAGTGGGAGAAGGGTTTCCACCCTCCCAGCATGCTTCTGAGGCTGGCAAACCATGTGGACGCCGGGATGGGGGCGGTGGTTAGATTTTGCACTGACGATGGGTTCCTCAGGTTCTTGCTTCTGCTTCAAGATACAAGCAGCACATCCACAACCACCCGGTCCTCAGTTTACTCAGCCTAGGGTTCTTTTTGATCACTGCACTCCGCCCACCCCAGAGGACTGGTGGGGAGCGCAGGGATCGGGAATCCGAGGCATCTCTGTGAGAGAGGCGGCGTGATCCTCTCAGAGCTCCGCAGGTGCTGAAGAAAGCCGCAAGAAAACGCGGGCCACGACCTCTACCTGCTGAAGGTCATTTATGTGCAAGCTGAGGGTTTAACACTGTGGCGGGGGAAGGGCTGGGGCCCTCCAGGACCAGGGAGGTGGCTACTGAGCGCCACCAGCTGGGCTGAACTCGAGGAGAAAGCTCCACCCACTTTGTGGCTTTTCAAAGCTCCTTCCTTGGGGGAACCTACCCTCCGTCCCTTTAGAGGCTATTAAAGCCAGAGAAGACTTGAGAATGAGTGTGAGTCCTGTGTCAACTTGGCCTATATGGTCTGAGTGTCGGTGCATTTCGAAGATAAATATACATATATGTTCCTCATCCCTCCAACCAACACTGGGTGCCACACTCAGTGCCGAGGCTACCTGCGTGAATCATCTCATCTTTGAAAGAGTCCACACCTCTTCCAGGCATCATAGGCCAATGGCCATTTACAAGCTGCTTTCATGTGCCATTTCTGTGTGGGTGTGTGGGGGGTTGTGTATGTGTATGTGCACATTTACTTGTCCACAGATGTACATGGTGGGCAGTAGCAATCAGAGTAGGTGGGAGGAATGGTCTCCTCTACCTACAGAAAGAAAGGTCACCAGGAGGGGCTGGAGCTTGGCCACCTTGCAAGACTGAAGCCTGTTAAGGAGGCAAGAAGGAGGTGGGAGAGGCATATGTGTGGTCCTTGGATGCAGGTGGGACCTCTAAAATCAGATCTACCTGAAGAAGTGTGCTTACACTCCCACCTCCTTCCCATCTTCATTCTCCTCACGCTTGATTTTTTCTCCTTCCCCTCCCCCAGCACTGGAAGATGGTATTTTTAGAAGCTGCTTAGAGACCCAGGACTCCTTTCATTTCAAAATGAGTCCTCACTCCACCACCCCTCACTCCCCTCTTCAAAACCAGGGCCCATCCCCTCAGCAGTCTCTAAGGCACCAGTCTAGCCTCTTATTCAAGCTCCAGGGACTTCAATCCAAAGGTTCTGACTCTGGGTGCTAAAACAAAATGCAGACTCCCTCTGAACCTTGCAAGGATCTTTCAGAAGCCAAACAGATGGAGGAAATTACCTGGGGAAAGCTATGTAGGATGCCCCAACAAACCCTTAGCTGTTAAGAATCTAGTCCCCACCCTCTCCACCACACACACCTTGGCAGGCATCTGGGGGAAATTACGACTGAGCACCTAGGAATGGGGGAAGAAGAAAAGGAGTGAAAGAATCCTTCTGTTTCTTCCCGTGAACAATTCATTTATAATAAAACCAGAACATAGAAGCCCCAGTGAATGCAGATACATGCAAATCGGCTGGATCTTAATAAGAGTTGCTCTAAGGCGAAACCTGCTCTCCCAGGAAGCTGCAGAACAGAACGCTCAGTGAAGAAATTCTGAAGGGCCTTAGAAGGAAACCAACCCTCCATTTATCACAACACGAAAATGCTGGGGACTAGTTGACCAAGGGCAGAGGCGAGGTCCCTCCCTGGAACATGACAGGGAGGCTGAGTGGGACTGGGGAAGGGACAGGGAAGGAGGCCTCTGGCCATGATGTCGAACCCTCAGCCAATGGGCCAATTTCTGGCTGCTTTCTGTCCGAGGTACTGATTCCACCACCTGGACCTGGGACTTCTCTGCTGCCCTGCTCTGATCCTCTGTCCAGAGGTCATCACCTGCTCCTCCAACCCATGACCAAGAGCCTTCGATTGGAGTCTCTAGGGTCCAAGTAGGCTTACTCCTTGGAGTAAGAGTGGAGGGGCCTGGAACTCATTTGGAAACATCTTGTTTTCTCTCTTGCTCTTCTCAGACCCCTACTAAAGCAGAATGGGAGAAATACTTCTGTCTACTTCTACCTCACTATCTCCTAGGAGTGCAGGGAGAACACCTGTTGAAGCTGAATATCTTAATTCAACACCCCCCCAAAAATGAAAATTTGTCTTGGTGGAGGAAAGAGTCAATCTTGCCCCAATCTCCAAATCTAGGTGCTGAAAATTTAATATCCTTTTGCACTAATGCAGAAAGTGCATTCAGCCTGACTAGACAGAGAAGGTTATGTCCTCCATGGCAAAGACTGAAATTGCGGCAAAGAAATCGCGTTTAAGCCCTGCTGTCAGAGAAAAGGAGAGAAAGGCGCAAAGAGTTTTACTGTTCAAAGGTATATCTTTAATTTTTCTCTTTCCTCATCCTTTTCACCTGCACCTCTACAGCCTAAGAAAGAATGAAATATACCCAAGGCGGGTTCTTTTCTGGGACAACAGGCTCACATGCAAAAACAAAATGAAGGTTATAAACAAACATTGTCTTTTTCGATCTTTTTTTTAACATTTTTCTTTTTCTTTCTTTCTTTTTTTTTTTTGTTAGAGGCAGAGTCTCACTTAGTCACCCTTGGTAGAGGGCCATGGCATCACAGCTCACAGCAACCTCCACCTCTTGGGCTTAGGTGATTTTCTTGCCTCAGGCTCCCAAGTAGCTGGGACTACAGGCGCCTGCCACAATGCCCGGCTATTTTTTGCTGTTGCAGTTCAGCCAGGGCCGGGTTTGAACCCGCCACCCTTCGTATATGGGGCCGGCGCCCTACTCACTGAGCCACAGGTGCCACCCCAAACATTTTTCTTTTTTTAAATCCAGCTCCTATAGGAAACAAAGTATTTAATTTGCTTTTTAATTCTTTTTAGAGACAGTTTCACTTTATCTCCCTTGGTAGAGTGCCTTGGTGTCTCAGCTCATAGCAACCTCCAACTCCTGAGCTTAGGCAATTCTCTTGCCTTAGCCTCCCGAATAGCTGGGACTACAGGTGCCTGCCACAAGACCCAGCTATTTTTTGTTGCAGTTTGGCCAGGGCCGGGTTTGAACCTGCCACCCTTCGTACATGGGGCCTGCACCCTACCCACTGTGCCACAGACACTGCCCTGAAGTATTTAATTTAGTAACTTTAAAAATTATGCAGAGAAAATCTTTAAAATTATGAAACACAGGCTGGGTGAGGTGGCTCACACCCGTAATCCCAGCACTCTGGGAGGCTGAGGCAAGTGGATTGCTTTAGCTTAGAGTTCAAGACCAGTCTGAGCAACAGTGAGACCCCCATCTCTACTGAAAATGAAAACCTGGACAGCACTCGTTGCTCAGTGGGTAGGGCCCAGCCACATACACCAAGGCTCACGGGTTCAAACACGGCCCAGGCCTGCTAAACAAGAATGATGACAACAACAACAACAAAAAATAATAGCTGGCATAGTGGTGGGCACCTGTAGTCCCAGCTACTTGGGAGGTTGAGGCAAGAGAACTGCTTAAGCCCAAGAGTTGGAGGTTGCTGTGAGCTATGACGCCACAGCACTCCACCCAGGGTGACATAGTGAGACTCTGTCTCAGTAAATAAATAAATAAATAAATAAGTCATAGAAGAAAAGACAGAGTGAAGGGTAGAAACAAAGTGAAAGCTTGTTAAGATGAATGTGGCTAGAAATCAAAGAAGTCTGAAATAAATGTACTTGAAGAGACAGGAGTGTCATCAGGGCAGGCTGGCTGGCCAACTGCCAAGTGGCATCAGAGGTGACATTTACTTTAGTGAATTCACCATGGTCCAGGCTTATAAACTTGACTTCAACAGCACTAAGAGAGAACCTATATATTGAGCGTTGGGAGGTAGATCATGCTAGCTCAACCCTGTCCTGCTATCTGAGCCAAAGAACCAATGTATTAATTTATGATGAGAAAATGAGCTGCCAAGGGGGCCAGAATGTTCACATCGCTATGTCCAGAAAATTCATTCCCTGTAGGAAAATGTGCACAGGGAGCCAAATGATGATGTGAGGTAGCTTTGAGAGTGTGAGGGGAGGGAGCCAGATGGTTTAAATATTTGATGGCGGCTTGGCGCCTGTGGCTCAATGGGCTAAGGCGCCAACCATGTACACCTGAGCTGGTGGGTTCGAATCCAGCTAGGGTCTGCCCAACAACAATGACGGCTGCAACCAAAAAATGGCCAGGCGTTGTGGTGGGCGCCTGTAGTCCCAGCTACTTGGGAGGCAGAGGCAGGAGCCTCGCTTGAGCCCAGGAATTGGAGGTTGCTGTGAGCTATGATGTCACAGCACTCTACCCAGGGTGACAG
>CAUYON010017960.1:0-11419 GCA_963573935.1 Arctocebus calabarensis
CCAGTTGTTTGAGATGTCCCATTAAGTTGTTAACTTCCTCTCTTTCTGTTCTCTTGAGGAAGGCTTGCAGTGCTATAAATTTCCCTCTTAGGACTGCCTTTGCAGTATCTCAGAGGTTTTGATAATTTGTGTCTTCATTGTCATTTTGTTCCAAAAATTTAGTGATTTCCTTCTTAATCTCATCAATGACCCATCTATCTTTCAGTATAAGGTTATTTAGCTTCCATGTTTTTGAGTATGCAAATTTCTGTTGCTGTTCAGTGCAACTTGTATTCCATGGTGGTCTGAGAAGATGCAGGGAATAATTTCTATTCTTTTAAATTTGCTGAGGTTAGATTTGTGACCTAAGTTGTGATCAATTTTGGAGCATGTTCAATGGGCTGATGAGAAGAATGTGTATTCAATTTTATTAGGATGAGACGTTCTGTAGATGTCTGTTAAATCCAGATGTTGAATGGTTATGTTTAAATCTGAAATTTCTTTACTTAGCTTCTTATTGGAGGATCTATCCAACACTGCTAAAGGAGTATTAAAATCTCCAACTACTATGGAGCTGAAAGAAATCAAGTTACTCATGTCTATTAGAGTTTTTCTTATAAATTGAGGTGCATTCTACTTGGGTGCATAAATATTAATAATTGAAATCTCATCATATTGAGTATTACCTTTAACAAATAAGAAATGTTCGTCTTTATCTTTCCTTATTTGGGTTGTTTTAAAGCCTATTGTATTTGTGAATGAGATTGCAACACCTGCTTTTTTCTGTTTTCCATTTGCCTGGAATATAGATGACCATCCCTTCACCTTAAGTCTATATTTATCTTTTAAGGTAAGATGAGGCTCTTGTATGCAGCAGATGTCTGGCCTGAGTTTTTATATCCAGTCAGCCAACCTATGCCTCTTTAGAGAATAATTTAAACCATTCACATTAATTGAAACCAGTGATAAATCTTGAGAATATCTTGACCATTTTTATTTTTAATCCTTTTGTCACCTATGTGAGTTGGACTTTGATAAAAAGGTTCTGGATGAGTTTACTTTTGCATTAGAGGATTACACTAGTTGTTATGGGGAATAGGTCTGAGAATATCTTGGAGAGCTGGTTTAGTTATGGCAAATTTCTTCAACATGTAGATGTCATTAAAGTATTTACTTTCTCCATCATAAATGAAATTCAATTTAGCTGGATACAAGATCCTGGGTTGAATGTTATTTTCTTTTAGGAGATTAAAAGCCGATGACCATTCATTCTCTTCTCGCTTGAAAGTTTTGATCAGAGAGATATGCAGTTATTCTAATATTCCTCCCCTTGTAGTTTATAGATTTCTTGCGTCTAGTTGCTTTCAAAATTTTCTCCTTCATATTAACTTTAGTGAACTTAATTATGATGTGCCTGGGTGATGTTTTATTCAGGTTGAGTTGTGCTGGGGTTCTGAAACTGTCTGCACTCTGAATTTCAGAATCTCTTGGCATGTCTGGAAAAAATCTCTTTCATAATCTCATAAAGAAGAGACTGTGTGCCTTGTGACACCACTTTATCGTTTTCAGGTATCCCTATAGGGCGAATTTTGGTTTTCTTTGAGTTATCCCAGAGCTGTCTGAGAGAATGATCTGTTTTTGCCTTCCATTTCTCTACCTCTTTGTCAGTTTGGGAGTGTTTGGAAGCTTTGTTTTCCATATCAGAAATCCTTTCTTCTACTTGCTCCATTTTGTTGCTGAGGGATTCTACTTTGTTTCTCAGATCTTTGAGGGCTGCAACTTCTTGTCTCAATGTGTCAAAATCTTTGGTCATTTGGTCTTTGAATTCCTGAGACAATTTTTGAAATGCACCCTGAATTTCTAAATCCAACTTTTCCTCTATTTTATTAATCTTGTTTGCAATGAAATTCTGAATTCGATTTCTGTCATCTTAGCCATCTGTTTATGCATAGGAGCCTCACTTGTGTCTGCCAAATTGGTCCTTGGGGGAAGTTGACTTACTCTGGTTGTTCATGTTTCCAGAGCTTTTCTGTTGATTCTGCCCCATGATTAATTTTACACCGTTTGGCTGGATAAGTAGATAAGGACAATTTGGGCTGGGAGTTCTAGGAGTAGTGATTGACCAGTCCTTTGCTTGAAAGCTGGGACTGGTGTCTGTACCTTTTCCCCTAGAGTTTTGCCAAGGACCTGCAGAATGCTACTGCTTGTGAAACTGGGGACCTTCTTGGTGTGGTGGGGTTAAGTGACTCTGTGTTATTTTCAGCTCATCTTTGTCTTACCCTAGAGAATCTGTTACTCTGGGTTGAAATCTGAGCTGTGACGAAATACCAGCAGTTAAGTCACCACACCCCTCACAGGCAACAATTAGAGAAGCCAAATCAAACCTTCCCACTACCATGCACCCAGGGTACCACTTTGGAAAGTCCTTGGATGGTTGGCCCAGTTGAAGAGGTCCCAATCAATTATCCTAGCCAGCACCAATCTCAAATGGAAGAGTTAAAAAGTCTCTGGCAACTAGATAGTAGGGATCTGCTGGAAGCTCTAGTACAATTCACTCCAGTGTTCTGTGAGCTCAGGAGGGTTCCCGCCCCCCCCCCCACAGCAAGTAGATTAGTTTAGGAAGGTTGATGCCTTCTTCCCCACTTTGCCCCGCTGTCACACCCAGTCGGTGTTAACAGTTGTGATCCAGTTTCCTCCAATGAGCAGATGCTCCAGAGGTTTGTGCCTAGCTGGGTCACAGTGAGGTCTGTGGATCCTCAACCAGTCTGCTACTCCCTGTCACTGTTTGGCAGGGGGAGGTGAGGCCTGCCAACCTGGGTACTTGATTGGGGCTAGGGCAATTCACTCAGTTCCAGCCCTGTCCCTGATTGATATTACTGCTAGAACAGAACAAGTTTGCAGAATTTATTTCTGTCAAGGCTATTTTCCCTGATCAGACTTGGGCTGCAAATAGGCCTGATTCAGTGTGAGTTCCAGCCCTTTGTCTCAGCTTTCATCCCCTGAGGGCCAGATCAGTCTGAAGGTAAGCAAAGCAGCCTCTGCCCTGGTTGTCAGCTAACTCTGCACTTATTCTAATCCCTGCACTCTGTCCCGGCTGGTACCGCCTCACACATATTCTTCATGTGCCTTGGTTGCTGGTCCACTCTGCCGGTGGCTATCACTAGAGAAGCCACCTGCCTCCCTTGGCTGCCCAGAAGACTGGGAGTGTCTCCTCAAAACATCCCTAGGGGTGTGAGTCCTCCTGATATTGTTCCCGCAGCTGCAGTTGCTGTTTTGTGCCTCAGGGGAACTTCTTTCCCAGCTGGGCTTCCTCTCGGCTCACTTTCCTCTCACCACTCCCGAGCCAGAAAATCAGCACAGATCAGCAACAGTCTGCACCCCATCCACACCCCTCAAGAAAATCCCCGACAATCTGGACTCTGTGGAGGACAAGCCTCCAGACCTCGGGGTGAGAATGGAGGGAAATATCAGGAACTCAAACTTGCAGGTAAATATATTTAGTTTTATGCAGTTTATGCCTGGTGGGATAGTGCCACTGCACCCTAGTAGGGGAAGGAGGTCTGGTTTTTAGAGGGTCTCTCCTGTGGAGTAGAGTGGGAGGACATCTGAACTCTGCTCACTTGTTTGTATGGCGGTATGAAGTATAATGCAAGCCGCTCTCATGGGGGAGGGGACTCCCGTCTGCTTGGTGATGTGCTCTGTACCTTTTGTTTGTGTCCTCAGGGTCTCAGGTTGCCCCAGCAGGGTTGATGTGCACTCTTTGACCTTTTCTTTTGGCTCAGATCTAAACCATTGGCTTTCTTGCTGAGTTTCTGTCCTTTAACTCTTCTTCTGGACGGGAACCTCTGCGGAAAGCTGGCTACAGACCGCCATCTTGGCTCTTCTCCCCATGATTCTATTACATTCTTCTAACATAGACTATTCAACTGGTATTCTATAATGAATAAAAGGCATATTTCCAGTTTCTTGTTATTACTAATATAAAATAAAATATTTCATGCACATATTACTTCATTATTTGTACTTTTGCCATGGAACGTTGGAATAGAATCCTAGAATTGTTACTTCTGGTACTAAGAAAAGTGAATACTTATCTCCTTTAGATATAGACTTTTCCAAATTTCCTTTCACAAAAGTTGTGTCATTTTATACTGCTGATGGCTACAGTGTCAGAAGGCCTACTTTCCTCACAGCTGTGCTAATGGAGCATACAGTAAAATTTCCATATTTTTGTTAATTCTACATGTGAAAAATGATATTACAGTGAAGTTTAATCAGCATTTATGTGGTTATAAGAATGGTTGAATTTTTTTGTAATATTAAAGACAATTTCAAATTATTTTTCTGTGCACTATCTTTTCTGGCATCCATATAGAGTTTCAAAAAATATTCTGATGTTCAGTCTGAGTGGATTTCTAAATATATTCATACAATAATATAGAATATATTAGAGCAATTAGAGCATTCAGCAAACAGGAAAATTAGAAGTCATGATGCTCTGTGAGAGTAATCTTTATTAACACAATTGTAATCCTAAATACTTTTAGTCATGGTTAGAATTTTAGTTGTAAAAATAATCTATAAATCCCAGTGCTATTTATTGAGAAACAATGAAAGGAAAAGAAAATTGTCACTAGAAATGCCTGCAAGACTTACAATACTTAGAGCAGTTAATATCTTTTATTACAAAAGCAAGGGAGAAGGTTGAAGAACACTTATCCATAAATTAATATGAAGTCTTAAGCAAAATAAGTGGGTATACATACATAAACTAGGAAGACTAGGGCACCTTGGGCATGAAGAAAAATATCATTTGGTAATGAGGCAGGAAATATATGTATCATTCCAACTAGGATGAGTTCTAAGAATATACCATAGTCATTGATCTGGCATGGGATGTGATTAGGTTTTGAATTGTGGTGTTTCAGTGACTGTTGCTGCTTGATCAATGCTCAGCTGAGAAAATTGCTGATGTTCATGGGTCTTTCCTATACTTCCTGAGGCTCCCTGTGTCCACTCCACATCCATTTCTGAGGTTATGTTTGTCATAGGAGGCAATATCATAACAACACTGAAAGAAAAGGCTATATCCATGCTGGGGAAAGGTCCAAAGCCACAATTCTTCCTGAAATTACTCCAGGTTTCCTATTTTCACTTAATTATTGTTAATGATTGAACCTCTACTGTGCACAACAAGAACTGGGCTAAGCTCTGAGGAAAAAATACTTTCAACAATTTTGCTTTATAGTATGAAAGACTAGACATGCTTTTTAAATCAAATATACATTAAGACATCTCAATGATATTGAAGATTAAATAGCATAAAAAGTTCCTTCCTTCAAATACAATAAATGAATGTAAAATACTGAAATGAAGGAGAAATGAAACATCCGACAAGGTGGATGGTATGGACACTTTTACCAACCTGGTTTCATGGGGGAATACAGAAGGATAGAGGGGAAGTTGTACAATTTAATAATAATAAAGTTTTCATTTGGATGATCTTATACTCAACTGAGTAAGGCAGAATTGATATGGCTTATGTATAAAACTGAGAACATTAAAGTTGCAAACACAAAGAGAATGAAGAAATATGGAAAGCTTATGCAGAAAGAGAGGACAAGGAAAATTGTCTGTTTCCATTTAGGATCTGGATAAGAAAACAACAAAAGAAAAGCCCTTGACCAAGAGTTCATAATCTCAGCCTTGCTTTCATGTAGATCTGAGCCCTTTTTTTCACTACTTTATAAACTGATATATGTGTGTAAAAATTGCTATTGGAATGGCTGTATCCCAGGAAATTCTAAGTCTGAAATCCTAAATTATCAAGCATACTAGGTAAGAATCTTACATATCCGAGGTTCACTAGGCTAAATAAACAGTCCTATCAGGCCTCTCAGCATTTCACATTGTATAATTATTGGACACTGAAAATAATTTAAGGGTGTTTGAAATGAACAAAAAAGGAACTGAAGGCACACACATGCACAGACACACACAAAATCCCCCAAGATACTCACAAAACAATGAACAGCAACACACACAAATAGCTGAATTTAAGTAAGTATCAAATTCAATTTTTAGAAATAATTTATGTCGTTTCTTCAATTAAAAACTTGATTGATGAACAATAAGCCAGATATAACTAAAAGAAAAATTAAGGTTTGTGAGATGTATGAGAAGAAATAGCCCAGAGCCCACATATGGAGAAATGGAAAGTGTGGGAGATTTAAACTCATGGTAATGAAACCATGGGCCACCCAGGACACAAAGACAAGTTAAGAGCAACCAGTGAGAATGGACCCATTAACAGTCTGCTTTTCAAATTGATTGACAGAAGCTGAAAAGTCAGTGATACATTCACCCTAGAATATATACCCTAAGAGCAACTATAAGAAACTATTTGGGAGAGAATGAAGTGACAGTGGGCAAACCTTGGGTTTGATCCCAGTTACCTAGCCTTTCTAGCAATGATTGCTGTAACTAAAGTCTGTGTTTGCCCACTCACCCTACCTAGTCAGTCACTTTACTTTTCTCAGTTTGATTGTCAGCTCTTTGAAGTCATGAATAGTCACCATGTACATACTTGTGATCTGGACAGTGCTCTCTATAAAGGGAATATAATAGTTCAGTGCAATTTATCTTCAACAGACTTGTATCATTATTGAATATAAACAGGGTGTCCATAAAGTTTATGTGCAATTTCCTTAAGTTAAACTATTTAAAATTGCACATGAACTTTATGGACACCCTGTATATATACATAAACACACACACATATATTATATATGGTCATCCCTTGGTATCTCCAGGTGATTGTTTCCAGGATACTTTTCAGATACCAACATTTGTGAATGCTTAAGCCCCTTAGGGTCAGCCTTTGTATCGAGTTCTACATTCAGAACCCATAGATACAGAGTGCCCCACTATACTTATATATTTTATACATATGTATATAGTTTTTATTTGCAGAAGTATGTTAATCCTTTCTAGAAGTTCTGTTTGATGTTCATTCAAATCCAGATGGTTTTGGTGGTGGAAGTGGTAATTAGAGTCACACTCTGTATTATTTTATATAGGTTTTGAATGCAAGGCTGAGATTTTCACTTTATGTATTGGCAATAAGCAGTTTTTTGTGTTTGAGCAAAGGATTGTTGCCGCTTTATGTTTAGAACATGTGATGCTGTCTCAGGCATGCAAATTACTTCTATTTATTTCATATTCCAGAGCTCCCAGTAAAATGTTAGAATTATAATAAATATTTAATAATTATATCTAATTTGCTATTAATCTCCTTGGTAAAAGAATAAATATATTTACAATTTTATATAGAATAACATTAAAATATGAATTTCTTTCAGTAGCTTTATTAATTACACAAGAAATTAATGTTCATTTTAAGTATATGAAAAGATGGAATTAAGAAAAATAAAACCATCCTTAGTCCTACTACTAAAGATAGCCACTCTTAACTTTTTTAATGTAAATACATAAATATTTTCTACTCATGATTATGCACAAATAGAAATATAAAGCAAACAATATGCCTAATTCACATACTGTTTATTTGTATACATGCATATTATTTTATAACCTGTTTTTACTCCACAATGCATGTTAAAATATTTATATATCACTAACAATACACTTTCATTTGTAATGCTTGCATGATACTTTATTTCACAGTCACGCTATATGTATCAAGTATCATATTATTGAATTTTAAGTTCTAATTTTCCTCACTATTATAAATGTGATGAGGTTCTTTTATTTTATGTAGATTCCTTTTGAAGTCATCATATTATTGCTTAGAATACATTTCTAAATTTGGAGGTTAAATGATGTAGCTATTTGTAAAAAATTAACAAAATACTGAGCCAAAATTTTTCACTCTATCATCAGCAATTAGAAAGGTCTGGAGAGGTAGTATTTATTGTAAGTAAAAAATTAGAATTTCTTTTTTTTCTTAATTAAATTCCTCCTAAAATGTACATATATTTTAAACCCTCTGCTTTCCAAAAAAACTCTCAATTTTCCACATTTGCAATTTCTCATTGATTGACCAAAAGTAGTAATAATATTTTTAAAAAGCTTAATTAGATCATTTTCTAGCTATCATTTACTGTGAGGACACATAGATATAGACAGATGTAGCTATAGATATAAATATGGATGATACAGGTAGGTATATATACATCATATATATATGTATGTATATATGTCTGATTTATTTCTATTTTGTTTCCCTAAGTGAACTTAGAAAACTATACATAATCTAAGACCTGCTTCAAAAAAATACACAAAAAAAGATCTGGCATTTATTGACTTAGCATGGCCTTTATTTGAAATTAATTGAAATGCTTAATATTTGTTTCTATTAGCTTAAATACTTACATTGTCCCAGTCAAGGTTAAAGACTAAAAATTTACATTCTATTCATAGAGACTAACGAAAATTACATCCACTCTGTTGAATTTATTTAAAGGGAAAGAAAAAGAGAGAGACAAATTTTGTATTCTATCGATTAAACACTTTCTGAAGTATGCTGTTTTATTTGAATCTAGTGCCATTCCACCTCCTTCCTTTTTGGGCCTGCATGAAGCAATTATAACCCAGATTGCTACATGGTCTGGGAGCACCGGAAGACTGTTTATACCTCGCCTGTCTGGCACAAGATCACACTCCACAGCTTATTAAGATTCAGGTCTCAGCACCAATGACAAACGGGCAGCACAGGCCTGGGATTTACTTCCAACTCATTTAATTACAAAAATCAATGAACTTCTGGAGCTGGGCCAGGTGAGAGAAAATGAACTTAGCCCGAGTGACATTTTGTTTGTGCTATCAAGCCAGTTCAAGCAATCCTGTCTAAAGAAACTATTGCAACCTACAAGATCTCAAACTAGCAAAATGGTAAGAAATTTTAAAAGAGTCTGAAAGCTTTGCCTTTGGCAAAAAAATAAATATGTAACTAGGTACAATGATGCTAAATTTTTTTGATCATCACCCATTATAAGAAATATATTTCTACATCATAACCCATCACACTCACTCACACCCACAAACATACATGCCTCACAAAACTACTATCTAAAAGAGTTTTTGAAGAAGAAATAAGAAAAAATTTAATACAGGTTGTAACATAGTGTCTGGTATTTAGCAGATTACCTCAATGAGTATCAACAATTCTGTTACATTATTGTAGATTTCATCAAACCTGAAATATGTACAATTTCACACACAAGTTACAAAAAGGAAATTTATTTTTAAAAGCCATCTGAATATAAGAGTTTTCAAATTTCAGCAACCTGAATACAAAGCAATGAATTCAAAGCGTTTCAAACTTACTAGGAAATGGCAAAACAGAATATGATGATCCACAAACGAATAGAACAGAAGCACATTTAGAAACAACTATGACATAGTGATCTGGAGTAATATCACAAGAAGCTGCACTTGGGCTGGGTGGGAGATCAGAAAACATACAAAAAATAAAAATGAAAAGGAACTTAGGGGATTGGAGAAGAGTTGAGAAGTAAAAGATAGTCTTAAGAGTTTCCTAACACCAGCAGTAAAGGGAACTTGCATGTTAACTGTCCAGCAATGAGCCGTGCTATCTGGGGAGAATTAATTAGCTGTCACGGGCTAAAATTGTCTTGTTCATAACATAAAATGAAGGTAATCCCCCTTTCTGGAACTCATGACTCTTTTAAAAAAATGTTGTGATTTTAAGAAGTGTCAGCAGATTGCACAAAGTAAGTTGTCAATAGTGTTAAGTGTAAGTATTAATATTAGAGTTATTACCCTCCCCATCTGTATGTAAATCTGTATATGAAACCATGGTTATATAACTGAAATTATTTTATTTGTCAATTATTAGTCAGTGAACACCAATTCTCCTCTTGATTGCTGCAGTCACAGTATTTAACAAAGCAATAGCATTCGTGTGGAAGGTTACGGATATCATTCATTATGAGCTAATTTTCTGAGTGACAGGTGGAAATTGTCCTCCAGTAGATGGTGGATGTCCACTCATTACCCTATAATTACCCTATAGAGGAACAGTAATTCACATATTGAACATTTGGTTGTGAATTTTCTTCAGACTTTAAGTTTTTTTGCCTAATAATACTATTATTTCTGTCTGTCATTCATACTAAAAATCTTAGATGGTTATTCACGAAGTATAGTGCCAGAGAACACAGAGGAGTAATGTGCCCTAAAATGAAACAGAAATTGTCGTCTGAACTGTAAACAGCTACACATTCGTGCTGTCCAACACTACATTCACATAAAATGTATTATTTGGGGGTTTTCTTCACTAAATACATTGTAACATTCTTTTGATTCTGTGCCATAATATTTTTAACATGCAGTCACTTAACAGAAATACAAATTATATTCAGAGCCTACAAGGTTATAAATGTCATATTTGAAGTTGTTGACACAAAGTGTAAAAATAGACAATATTGGTCTAAAGATTTCGTAACCGATATCAAATAGAGGAAGTATAAATTATGAAATTGTTTGATAAGTATTAAAATAAAAGATATACTGGAATTCAATATGGCCAGGGATGGGAAGGGGATAAAAATGCCCTCCACCTCCAGGCTTAGGATCAGTATTTAAATAAAGAAAAGATGTCTTAACTCAATCGTGAAGGATGTGTGGAAAATAGTCAAGGTAACAGCTTACTAGGAATATCACACAAAGTCCAATAGAGTAGGTGGCTGAAAGAAGTTACATTCTCACAGTTCTGGGGATGAGGAGCCCAAGATTAAGTTGTCGGCAAATTATTTTTCTCCTGAGGTTACTCTCCTTGGCTTGCCCACAGCTGTTTCCTTGTGTGTACTTACATGATCTAACATCTTTGTTTGTTCATGCCTCATATCTATTTTTTTCTGTTCAATTTCTTCTTTTTATAAGGATATCAGTTATAGTAAATTAGGGCCCAGACTGATGGTCTTGTTTTAACATAATCACTTCTTTAAAGTACCTATCTCTAAATACAGTCACATTCTGAGGTACCGGGGTGTTAGAGTTTCTGCATCAAAATTTGGAAGTAATAAAATTCAGCTCTAACAGTAATCCAGTGAATTTCTTTAATTCTCTCAAGTACAATCAGTTCTGCTATAATCACTATCATCTACAAAATTGACATAATGAAGGCCATAAGGCTTACGAGGAAAATAGGGTTGGGACATAACTTGCACTCCAGAACTTTGTCAGTAACACATACAAAAACAGATAGGAACCTAATAAAAATGGTAAAACAGATTTACATATTTTAAATACTTGAAAAAAACATAAGTGCAATGAAAAACAGTATGATCAAAATATTTCTGAATGTATATGAATCGTGCCCTGTGATTGCACCAATGTACATAATTATGATTCAATAAAATTATTAAAAAAAAAAACATAAGGAAATAAAATAAAA
>CAUYON010017963.1:0-18874 GCA_963573935.1 Arctocebus calabarensis
GATTCTCTTGCCTCAGCCTCCCTAGTAGCTGGGACTACAGGCGCCCGCCACAGCGCCCGGCTATTTTTTTGTTTTTGCAGTTCAGCCGAGGCCGGGCTTGAACCCGCCACCTTCGGTATATGGGGCCGGCGCCCTGCTCGCTGAGCCACAGGAGCCACCCCACAGGAAGAATTCTTAATAAAATAGAAATAAAAAAAAAAAAAAGTGAGTGCTTTTAATGAGTATACAAAGTTTTTATACAGAGATTGTCCCTTTAATTAATGTTTACTTTACAGTTTTATGAATATGTAAGATTTAAGTATTCCTCTTGAAGTAATTTGGAAAATTAGGTATAATTTTTATCCCACTTATACAAACTTTTGAGAATGAAGTAGTAGAAGAAATAAAGTAGGAAGAAGATGACAGTAAATCTGATTTTACATATGTTATATCTAAAGTGCCTACAGAATATGCAAGGAAATCATTTCATGGCAGCTGGTTATATATAAGGGTAAAGACACACACACACACAAACACAGTGCTCAGGTAAGTGATGGCCTGGAAATTCAAACAGAAGTAATGATACGGATGAAAGTCACCCTCGGAGGAAACCAAGAACAGAAGAACAGAGCTGATCAAGTGAGGGGATCGGAAAGAAACGAGAGAAGAAGAAAACGAGAGAACGTGAGTCAAGGGACAAGAGGACTAACAAATACTACCAACACAAATATGTATAAAAAAATCTGCTAGATTTGGCAATTAACTGTGAAAGGCAGTTTTTAGTATTATATCCTAATTAGAATATACATGGTAGTGTTGTGACAAAGAATTATGAAAAATAACATCAAGATAACTGGCTGCAAAGTGAAAAAAATCAAAGAGGAGTAGCTAGAGCAAATGGTTTGTGCATTTGTGTACGTGCTTGAGGACCATAATCACATGCTAAGAGGTAAAAGTCAGTCTAGAAGCAAGCAGTCAAGTACCACTTAATGCCAACGTAACTTCTGCTGTGTCGAGAGAGTAAAAATTGAATTTTGTCTCTCTCAAATTACTTTCGTTTTATCTAAGTATATTACTCAACCAATTAACATGAACACTTCTCCTCAATACAGTTTAAAGATATTAATTATCATGAATTTAAAAACATACAGTATTTATCTCCTTTAAATTATAGGCCTAACAGAGAAATCAGTGAACGTAGTTGAGGCTATTTTCCACTTATGATTTCTTCCAAATCTTACTTCTGTAGGGAATATGATCTGAAACAGCTCTCTAGATCCACCTCTATCACCCAAATCTAAGATGTGCCAGTTTCTTCTGGTTATTCAGTATTTGTGACGATGTACCACAAAAGATTTTCATATGAAGAATAAACTGAGGGCCAAGCACAGCGGCTCATGACTGTTACTACCAGCACTTTGGGAGGTCGAGGTGGGAGGACTGCTTGAGGCCAGGGGTCTGAGACCAGCATGGGCCACACAGCAAGATCCCACCTCTACAAAAAAAAGAGAAAGGACAGAAAACAGAAGACAATCTAACATAGAATTAATAGGACTTCAGGGATCAATGGACTATTTTCTCATTTGCTTCATAAAAAAGAAGAAGAATTTAAGTTTACCTGAAAGTGTAGAGCAACTGCAGGTCTGGCCATTAGTTTACTGAAATGTTCATTAAACTCTGGTGAAAGAATGTCCTGTGATAATGTTTCATAAGGATCAAATGCTTGTTCCTATTTATGTTTTTAAAAAAAAGAAAAATGTATTAGGCTTAAAAGAACATGTTTTCTACTAATACGGTACAGATTCCTTATTGGCGAATTTTTATTCAAGTCCTCAATTAGGTTTCATCACGTTTTGCTCTCTACATTTTCTGGGACAAAATAGCAATTCCTGTGGCCACAAGTGGTAGATTTTTTTAAAAATATAAGTAGCAACCTAGAGCAACAGGTCTTAAAATAGGTCGCTGACTTTGTGGTTACAAGTATCAAACTACTAAATGATTATATACATGCATCCTCATTTTATCAAACTATTAAATGCTTACATACATGCATCCTCATTTCTTACCCCAATGAAAAGGGGGAAAAAAGGCTAGGATTTGAAATTCAGCTATATTTATGTAAGTTGAAATGAGTTTACATTTCAAATTAAAGTAGAACCTCCACATTGACCACCTCCGTACATTGAACACTTCCTTACGTGGACCTAGTTATCATAGATCTGGACATGTATCACATGTGTGTATCAGTACAGTAGGCCTACTTCCTTATGTTGACCACCTTTGTATATTGATCAATTTGGTACAGTCTCCTGGGTGGTCAACTTACAGAGGTTCTACTGTATTTTCAAAGGAGGCAGAAGTGATACCCCTGTTTTATTTACTCTATAATCAACAAAACTAGAAAAAGAAAGCCTAGCACAGATAATATACAGGAAGACAGAACGCAGAAATTGCCCATACCTTTTTCAATGTGGTAATAATCAATAATTTCAATGTTTAGTTAGACCTAAGAGATTTGGTTCAGTTTTCTATTTTAAAAGTACAAAAAGAGTGGTTTGGGGGGAAAATAAGTATAGTTTTGGCAAAAATGCAGAGAAATTAGAATACCTGTACATTGTTAGTAGAACTGCAAAATAGTCCAACCCTCATGGAAGATAATTTGGCAGTTCCTCAAAAAGCTAACCAGAATTACATATGACCCAGCAATTCCATTCCTAGGTATATATCCAAAAGCATTGAAAACACTGCAGCATTATTTACAATAGTTAAAGGTGGAAACAATCCAAGCATTTATCAGCAAATGAATGAATAAAGAAAATGTGGTATATACATTCAGTGGATTATTATCCAACCACAGAAAGAGGTAAGTTCTGACATATGGATGAATCTTGAAAACATTATGCTAAGTGAAGTAAGCAGACACAAAGGACAAGTATCATATGACTCCAGTAACATGAAATATCTAACCTATGCAATTCATAGTGGGGATAAAGCAGATTAGAAGTTAACAGGAGTGAGAGGAATCAGGAATTCTGGCTCATTGGGTAGAGTTTCTGTTTGGGGTGACGAAAAAGTTTAGATGTTAGTGATGGATGTATAATATTGTGGATTTCATAAAAGCTACTGAATTGCACACTTAAAAATTGTAAAAATAGCTAATTTAATGTTTTTTATGTATCTATAACCAAAATAAAAATAATAAAGTATTTTAGAACTATATCTGTAACACTACATATTAATATATCATAGTATAAAAACATTCTATCAAGAGCAAAGGCTCCACATTTAATCTTTTTTTCTTTTTTTTTTCCTTTTTATCATCCTTAAATAATTACTTTTTCTTTTTTTCCAAGGCTAAATATCTTGACTAGGCATCTGTAACTAAATATCTCTGTACTATCAGTTTTGTCTATAAAGTGTATGTAATAAAAGTGATCAATATTTTCAGCAAGATTATATTCAGAATTCTGTATTCAGAAGGGGGAGAGGGGAGTATAGGAGGAGGGAGAGTATTTGGGGGGACCTCACCTAATGTGCATGATGCAATGGTACATTTAAAACTATTAAGAAATGAGTATAATTGTGATGGATCTGTTACTTAGTTCAATGTAAACATTTCACATTGCATATCGAAGCAGTATCGTGAACCCCACAAATGTACCAATGTACAAAGTTATGATTTAATAAAAAATAATATAAAAAAATTCTGTATTCAAAGATTACAAAATTAGAAATTATTTTTACATGAAGTCCAAAGGCAACAGTTTTAAAGCCCTGTTTTCTAGAAGACATAAAAATGGCCAATAAATATGAAAAGATGTTCAACATCACCATTAATTGTTTAAAAAAGCAAAATTAAAGAAAAGATTATTTCTTTTCCCATTGGAATGCCAAAAATGAATGGAATAATACCTAAAGTTAGTAAAAGGGGCCTACTAATAGGGAGAGGCTTATATACAGCAGAACTTATCTGGAAATGAATCTGGCAAAATGCTTCAAAGTTCTAAAAATGTACCTAGTCTATAATTCCACTTGCAAAAATACTGTATATCTTTAAAAAATTAGTAAATTATGATGGCATAGTGCAAATATGTTTGTTGCAATATTATTTACAATAACAAAAAAAAGAAAAAGAAAAAAATCTACAACCTTAGGGATAACAGATGGTTAAAATGTTACGGTATCACCACATAACATAGTATTAGTAATATTTAAAAACTAGGACAGGTACAGTAGCTCACACCTGTAATCACAGCACTTTGGGAGACTGAGATAGGAGGATTACTTGAGGCAAGGAGTTTGAAACTAACCCAGGCAACATGGTGAGACTGAGTCTCCATTAAAATAAGAAAAATTAGCCAAGCATGATGGTGCATGTCTATAGTCCCAGTTGCTAAGGAGCTGAAGCAGGACAATCATTTCAGCCCTCACACCATCACACTCACTTCAGCTGGGGCAACAGAGCAAGATCCTGCCTGCCCCTTCCCACAAAAAGAATCCTTTAAAAACACTAGGATCCTATTGTTTCAAACCCACATTTATATGAATGCATAAAAGAAGTAAGGATGAATAAATGCCGGATGTTATAAAATAAAGTCATTTTCATTTTATTTATGTTTATCTGTATAAACTATATTACTTTTACAATCCTCTAAAAGACAAAAGAATGACTTTCACTTCAGAAAAAAAATTAAAATATAAACTTCCTTTCCAATTAAGTTTAAAATCCACACAAAAAAAGCGCTAATCAATAAAATTCATTTTTCTTCACTTAAACACATTTAACATGAAGAAAAAACTTTACTACTGTAGTATATAAACTGACTATAAATATTACCATAAATATACTATAAAGAATCACTGTATATATAACAATGTGATTTTAGTTTACTATTGGTGAAATCTCAAGTATTTTTTATAGCAGCCAGCAGTGTCACCTGGTTTACACAAAGAGTACCTTACTGAACAACTTAGCACAGTATAAAGTAGTTTTATACACGTACTTCTGCCAGATCTTCAAAACAGCTGCCAGCTAAGGGATGAGGGCTGCTTTCATCAGTCATTTCAACTGTGTCTTCAATCAAGCCTAAAAGTTTCACAGTCAATTCATGTATATCTGAAATGTTACTAAAAATCTTTTCAATATCCTGAAAAAGAAAAAGAATGATTCAGACATAGGAAGTCAAGAATTGTGCTTAAAAATTACTAAATAAGTGTTAAGGGTGTATTTTCACCCAATCTTACACTAATATATTCCAAGATACAGTGACAGTGAAAAGGAAGAGAAATTTAAAAATTTGGGGGGTTACAAACACTAAAAACACTGGAAAATGTAAATTCTAAGTAGTTTCATTAAATAACTCTAAAACCTGATATTGTGGATAATTCTAAGCAACTCTATGATAAAGAATTCTGACATCTGAGTGTTTTAAAACTGGATAAAATGCAAATAAGACTTGATCAAGGTTTTTTTTTTAATTAATGTTTTATAGAGCTAGTTAATCACAAGAGCTGGGATCAGAATAAACATAACTCCTAATCCAGATACAATTTGGTGAACTCCCCTTTCTAATTTTGTGCCTAATTTTCATTATCACTGCACTTATTACATTAGTATAACAATTCACTTTTCTTATTTTTTTGGCCACTCCATTGCCCAGGCTAGAGTGGCATGGCATCTAGCTCACTGCAACCTCGAACTCCTGGATTTAAGTAATCCTCCTGCCTCAGCCTCCCAAACTGCTGGACTACAGGCACTTGCCACATCACCCAACTAATTTTTGTATTTTTGTTAGGTAGAGGCAGGGTATCACTTTGTTTAAGCTAGTCAGGACCTCCTGAGGTCAGGATCTCCCACCTCAGCCTCCCAAAGTGCTAGGATTACAGGCATGAGCCACCATGCCTGGCCAATAGTATTTTCACATATTTTTAAAACCCATAAATAGGGCGGCACCTGTGGCTCAGGTTAGGGCGCCGGCCCCATATACCGAGGATGGCGGGTTCAAACTCGGCCTTGGCCGAACTACAAAACAGAAAAAGAGCTGGGCGTTGTGGCGGGCTCCTGTAGTCCCAGCTACTTGGGAGGCTGAGGCAAGAGAATCACCTAAGCCCAAGAGCTGGAGGTTGCTGTGAGCTGTGATGCCACAGCACTCTGCCAAGGGCAATAAAGTGAGACTCAGTCTCTATTAAAAAAAAAAAAAATTCCATAAATATTTTTTATATTGTCACAAAGTATATAAAGTTTATATTCATGATTTTAAGCTGCTGTTTGACTTTCTGGGTACACAGAATTTCAAACCCAAAAAGGTACTTACAGAAGGTCTAAATAGTTTTCTGTCAGAAAGGAAGGCTTCTCGAAACACTTTTATGATCATATTCAGTTCCCGCAGATACTGTCTTTCTTCTGCAATTTCTGTTCTGACAAGGTCATAGTAGTTTAATTCACCTGAAGAACTAGGTTCATCCTCACAGAGAGAAACCAAACCTATGTCATCCTGATCAAACATGTCCATCAAAACCTGAGAAATACAAATCAGTAGCATACAAATTTATTTTCCTTACTTTTATAGAACTCCCTCAAAGTACTTAAAATCAAACATTATTAGAGTTGTGTGTATATCAGCAAATTTATGTAAAAAAATTTAGAATGAAAGAAAAAAATTAAAGACAGGCAATGTTCAAATAAAACTCAATATGGCGGGCGGTGCCTGTGGCTCAGTGAGTAGGGCACTGGCCCCAAATACTGAGGGTGGTGGGTTCAAAATCGGTCCCAGCCAAACTGCAACAACAAAAAAAATAGCCGGGTGTTGTGGCAGGTGCCTGTAGTCCCAGCTACTCGGGAGGCTGAGGCAAGAGAATCACCTAAGCCCAAGAGCTGGAGGTTGCTGTGAGATGTAACACCACGGTACTCTACTAAAGGTGAGAAAGTGAGAGTCTGTCTCCAAAAAAAAAACAAAAACAAAAACAAAAAACTCAATATGGCAACATAAATATTTCTTTCTTTTTTTTTGTTTATAGAAACAGAGTCTCACCTTATGGCCCTTGGTAGAGTGCCATGGCGTCACACTACTCACAGCAACCTCCAACTCCTGGGCTTAGACGATTCTCTTGCCTCAGCCTCCCAAGTAGCTGGGACTACAGGTGGCCGCCACAGTGCCCAGCTATTTTTTTGTTGCAGTTCGGCCAGGGCTGGGTTTGAACCTGCCACCCTCAGTATATGGCTGGTGCCCTACTCACTGAGTCACAGGCGCTGCCCGGCAACATAAATATTTCTGAAAATAAGACCTGATGGTGAAATATATGTATGTATGCCTATGTGTGTGAAATATATATAATACAAATATACACACACATATGTAACAGTAAAAAAAATTATACCTTTGGAGAACAATAATCTGATCCAAAAATCCCAGTTCAGCTACCTACTTGACTATAATTATGGATGTTATTTATTCCTTTAAAGTTCAATTCAATATATGTAAAACACAACTGATAGAAGAATTCAATGGGGTTATCTACATGAAATATATACTACTACGTCTTGCAAATAGTAGGTATTGAACATGGTAGTTCTTCGACGTTATTATAAGGATCATAGTTAAAAGGAGAAGAGTGAAATGATACTATTAAAGACGCACATGGCAGAACAGTATGATGCTTATCTATTGCATATTTACTACGCTGACCACTGCTACAAAGTTCATTTGCTAAACTCAAATACCCACAAATGTATAGTGACCATTTCTTCTTTCAGAAATAGTAAAGGCTTCTATTAAGGACTTAACTCAACCAATAGGCAAGAACTAATTGCAAATCAAAAGCAACAGGAAGAGGGTGGCCATACATTTTAGAATAGTTAAAAAAAAAAATGATAAGGGCGGTGCCTGTGGCTCAGTGGGTAGGGCACTGGCCCCATATACCGAGGGTGGTGGGTTCAAACCCAGTCCCAGCCAAACTGCAACAAAAAAATAGCCAGGTGTTGTGGCTGGCACCTGCAGTTCCAGCTACTCAGGATGCTGAGGCAAAAGAATCACCTAAGCCCAAGAGCTGGAGGTTGCTGTGAGCTGTGATGCTACTGCACTCTACAGAGGGCGATAAAATGAGACTCTGTCTCAAAAAAAAAAGATAAGACCTACTTAAATATACATTTAAGACTGAATAAAAAGTATCCTGGGAGTTTAGAAAAGGTATAATCCTGAAAAAGAAACTGAAAGAGAAAAAAGATACATGACAAATAAGTAAACAACAAATAATTCTAGATTAGATTACTGCTATGAAGGACAAGTAGCAAAACTTG
Source organism: Arctocebus calabarensis (assembly GCA_963573935.1). Classification (NCBI taxonomy): domain Eukaryota; kingdom Metazoa; phylum Chordata; class Mammalia; order Primates; family Lorisidae; genus Arctocebus; species Arctocebus calabarensis. The sequence goes on from CAUYON010017963.1 coordinate 8,276, forward strand.
AATCAAGTTTAAGAGTTAGGTGACATAATGTATCAGTGCATTAATCTCCTGAATTTTCATTGTCATACTGCAGTAATATAAGAAAATGTTCTAATTTATAAGACATGCTCTGTGGCAACTTACTTTCTAATGGTTCAAGCAGCAAAGGAATATTAGTTATTGTGCTTTCAACTTTTCTATGAGTCTAAGATACTTTCAAAGTAAAAAGAGGTAATCATTTTAGAAGTCAAAATAGAAATGACAAGAAATTCCTACCATAAAATTTAAGTAGAAAACCATTTTTGAAATTATGGCATTATAATGGATCTCAGCCATTATATCTGCACATCACAATCACCTGGAATGCTTTCAAAAAATACTGAGGCTTAGAGGTCAAATCCAGGCCAATTAAATCTCCAGGGGTGAGGCACAGTCATCAGTATTTTTTAAAAGCTTTCTGGTAATTTTGATATGCAGTTAAGGCTAAGAACCATTGGCTTGTGCCAGTTCCTGGAAATCAATCACCTTTAGCAGCCCTAGTTGAATTAGGCATCTTTTCTACAAAGTCTTCTTGGCCTCACCCACACTAGAGTTAAATACTTTCTCCACTGCACCTTGGACTTACTAGTATAATATTTTTAATCACATTGTTCTGCAATTATTTGTTTAAGATTTTTTATTCTGCACTAAAATAAACTCATTCTAACATAGAATTGCTTATCTTATTCAGTCTTATGACTTTATCATGCTCAAGACAGCACCTGGCATATATGGGGTACTTCACAAATGTCAACTTAAAAAGTAAGGAGAACAAAGGAAGGAAAGTAGGAGGGGAAGAAAAAGAGAAAGACGAATGAAGAGACTCAACTTATTTCCTCAAGTAGTTAACAGACAGGAAGGAATACAAAATACATAAACAAAAATTTTCAGCACAGAGTAACTCCAGGTTCAGTACCCGTAGCACAATGGTTACAGCCCTAGCCACGTATACCACCGGCTGGGGCCAGCTAAACAACAACTGCAACAAAAAATAGCCAGGCGTTAGGACGGGCACCTGCAGTCCCAGCTACTTGGGAGGCTGAGGCAAAGGAATCGCTTAAGCCCAGGAGTTTGAGATTGCTGTGAGCTGTGATGCCAAGCACTCTATTGAGAGTGACATAGTGAGACTCTGTCTCAAAAAATAAAAAAAGAACAGAGTAACTTCAATATTGCAAAGTTTTTTGTCTCTCCCTATGCCCCACTGAATTATTCTGTGAAACTAAACTTATGTTCTTCAAAATTACTTAGGCTTAAGAATACCTGAACAGAATTCTATCTATTCTCTTTTTAAAATACAAAACTCAGGCCAGGCATGGTGGCTACAACCTGTAATCCTAGCACTCTGGGAGGCCAAGGTGGTGGATTGCTTGAGCTTGGGAGTTCCAGAACAGACTGAGCCAGAGTGAGATCTGGTCTCTAAAACTAGCTGGGCCTTATGGCAGATGCCTATAGTTTCAGCTACTCACTTGAGCCCAAAAGTTTGAGGTTGCTGTGAGCTATGACGCCATAGCACTCTATCTAGAGTGACAAAATGAGACTCTGTCTCAAAAAAAAAAGAACAAAAATTAGACAGGTGGCAGATACCTGTAGTCTCAGCTACTCAGGAGGCTGAGCCAGAAGGATCACTTGAACCCAAGAATTTGAGGCTGCAGTGAGCTAGACTGATGCCATGGCACTCAAGCCTGGGCAATGGAGTAAGACTCTGTCTCAAATAAAAAATAATAAAATAAAATGTAAATCTACTTTTCTTAAACTGGTTTAAGACTTTGGAAGTTTTTTCCTGTAAGTAAGAGATTCTCAATGGAAAACAGGGATCCCCATGCTGCCATATACTTAAAAACCTGGAATACTATGGTGACTCTATAAAGCCAGGATTTTTCTGTCTTCCAATAATAGAAATTATAAAAATTACTAATATAGTCATGTATTAAAAAAGAATGAGGCAGAAATGAGATAGTCATTATTATTATTCAAGTTAAGTTTAAAAATCTTTTAATACATACCTTATCTGCACACATTGACACTTTAATGTCCTGCTGAGATATTTCATAATGTCGGATATTAAAAACATAATTACCAGCCAACTTCAAAATATCAGCAGAGATATACTCTAGTACAGCCACAATATATAGGGACACATGGTAGTCCACTTTGTACCCTAAAACTTCCTGTGAAGAAAATAATTGCAAAAAATGACATTGTCAATCAAGTATCAGTTAACCGCTCAAAAATTACTAACAACCAGCTCACTGTCTGTAGCTCAAACGGCTAAGGCACCAGCCACATACACCAGAGCAGGCGGGTTTGAATCCAGCCCAGGCCTGCCAAAGAACAACGACAACTACAACCAAAAAGTAGCCAGGTGTTGTGGCAGGCACCTGTAGTCCCAGCTTTTTGGGAGGCTGAGGCAAGAGAATCACTTAATCCCAGGAGTTGGAGATTGCTGTGAGCTGTGATGCCACAGCACTCTACACAAGGGGACAGCTTGAGGCTCTGCCTCATTAAAAAAAAAAAATTACTAACAACCTTGTTATAAAGAAATTTCTAACAAACAAGATGTCTAAATTTGTTGATACCAAAGGATAGAAAATGAGGCTTTAGTCCTAGTATTAAAGGTTTCTTTTTAAAGAGATATCCAATCTAACAACTTTGCCTTTTATGAAACAAGAAAAATTGATTCTAATATAAAAATCTATGGCTGGACACACTGGAAGTCTCTTAATATGTTAACTAAAACCTATCTGAGAAATACTTGTCATCTTTATCCCCTAATTACAGCAATTTCTGAGGAGGAGAGAACGTGCGTGTGTGGAGGGATATTTTTTGGAATTGCTATAAAAGAGTCTTCAAATCCATGTACATGAAGCATACTCTACAGACTAAATATTCCCTGGCCAACTTTTCCTATGTATGAGGTGTGACAATTAAGTTCACATACTTATCCTAGAAAATGGGCTAGATCCTCATTGCTGAATATCACTATGGTCACTTTCAAAGTCCTCCCCTCGGGAAGCTCTGCCCAATGTCAGCACCTAGTCCACCCTTCAGAGCAATTTTGGAACTCTTTTTGTGGAATGACCATCAGAGTTGTTGTCATGCAGCAAACAAAAACATGCAACAACAATAATGAACACCACTCTGCAAGACACTACCACACATTGACACAAACACGTTGTAAGACACTGACAAAATACGATTATGAAACCTTGCCCAGTTGTTTGTACAGTGCTGCCAAAGTAAGTGTATGGTAGCAAGTTTGCGAACTTGATTTTACGATAGCTTTGATGGTCACTCCAGGAAAAAAGTTCCAAAATTGCTTTGAACGGTAGACTAGCCCCTGGTATTAGCTTAGCTTTTCGGGGGGGTTATTTGAAAGAACCTAGTAATACTAGGACCCTAGTAATACTCAGTAGTGACATATGTAGCTCTTTGTCTAGGACAAGTTCTTGAACTTAATTGTCAAACCTCAAATATAAAATACTTATGATAATACAGAATAACTGAAAAACTTCTGAATTCATAGTAGCTTTTGACTTTGTGCATTTTCTTAATCAACAAAAGGTTGAGAATCATGGCCTACTACATGGAAATCAATCAGAGGTAGTAGTCACTAGAAGATGCCATAATACATCACTATTATTAACTTTTAGGGCCAGGCGTGGTGGCTCACACCTGTAATCCTAGCACTCTGGGAGGCTAAGACAGGTGGCTTACTTGACCTTTTGGGTTCGAGACCAGCCTGAGCAAAAGTAAGACTCCGTTCTCTACTAAAAATAGAAAACTGAGGCAAGAGGATTGCTTGAGCCCGGGAGTTGGAGGTTGAGGTGAGCTATGACGACAGGGCATTCTACCCAGAGCAACAGCTTGAGACTCTGTCTCAAAAATAATAATAATTAATTAAAAATAAAAAAATAAATAAAAACTTTTAATACTAGTTGAAAGGTAATCTGGTATCTTTGGAGTGTATTTATTTTTATTTTATACACCTATGTATATATGTATTTATTTACCTATGTAAATAAATGTGCATATTTACTAACACAGACCATGCTACATTATACTGTATAATTACACCAATACTACAATACATAAAGTGTTATTTGTTATAAGAACTTCCTCAATATTTAATCTTTTGTTACCTTCAATGAAGGATGGATTTTGTCCACAGGCAGTAAAAGAGGATTTCTTCGTTTTCGTTTCTCTATGGCAGACTGTGCATCAGCAATAGCCCATTTATCAATTGGGTGAGGAAAGGTCTTTTGAACTCGTTCCTGTTCAGATCACAGCAGTATCATTGTAGCATTAACAGAAGTGTTCATAAATAAAAATTTCATACAAAATTCAACTTTACCACTATTCTTAATGCTCTCAATTAAGATTTCTTTTATACTAAAGGTTGTTGCCTTAAAGAAACAATCTTCCAAAGAAAGGTAAAAAATGTAGTACAAAGGAAAATTTTGAAAGCTGTACTCTCAGGTGTTTCTAAAAATCTAAAAATCTTTCCACATAAGGCAAAGCAATTATTTAAGCACTAATTCACACATAATCTTTTAGTTTTATATATATATGTTTTTACTCTTAATGCTAGTAGATAATAGCAATATTATCTGATTCCTATAATAAATACATTTTCGGTTTTTTTTAAAAAAGGATCAGCCAGCACAGTAGCTCCCACCTGTACTTCTAGCAATTTGGGAGGCCAAGGAGGAGGACTGTTTGAGGCCAGGGGTTTTAGACCAGACTGAGCAACATAGCAAGACATCCGACTCTACAAAAAATTAAAGAATTAGCCAGGCTCAGTGGTGCTTAGATACAGCTTCTTCAGAGGCTGAGGCAGGAAAACTTCTTGAGCCTAAGGGTTCAAGGATGCTGTAAGCTGTTATCATGTTACTGCACTCCAGCCTGGTGACAGAGTGAGACCTTGTCTCTCAACAAGCAAACAAAAAAACCCCAGGTGGATTGGTGTTAAATTCTCAATCCCTCCAATTTAAGATTTTCTTTTATAATAAAGGTTGTTGCCTAAAAAAGCAATCTTCAAAAGAATGGTAAATAATGTAGTGTGAAGGAAAATTCTGAAATCTGTACTGACAGATACTTCTAAAAATCTAAAAATACTACCACATAACCAAGGCAAAATAATTACTTAAGCACTAATTCACATGTAATCTTTCAGTTATATTTTCTCCACAATGAGCAAGTATCCTCAATATTTATACTAATCTTTTATTGAGAAAGTATTTGTACATTAATAAGATGCATAGATCTTAAGTGTACAATTTGGTGAGTTTTGAAAATACTTAACACTTGTGCAACCATCACCCCAATCAAAATATAGAACATTTCTAAAATCCTGGTCTCCATCCCTAATAGGCAACCATCTATCTCCATTGGTTTAGCTGTTTCTAACTTTCACATGAATGAAATCACACAATATGTACTCTTTGAGGACTGTTTTTTAATACATATAATGCATATGAATTGCAGCTATGTTAATGCACATATCAACAATTTATTTTTTATTTTACTATCAGTTAAAATGTCATTTTATGAATCTACCATGCTTGTTCACCCACTTTCTTACTGAAAGAAATCTGAACTGTTTCCAGGCTATTACGAATTAAACTGCTTAGACAGGGCGGTGCCTGTGGCTCAGTGGGTAGGGCGCAGGCCCCATATATCTAGGGTGGCAGCCCTGGCCAAACTGCAACAAAAAATAGCCAGGCCTTCGGTATATGGGGACGGTGCCCTCAATGAATTAATTTGATGTCTTTTAATTGGTCATATATATTACATTCAGCTTCAATAGTTTCAGTTTCCACAATAATTTAAAAGAATACAGATTTGGATACAAAAAATTAAATTTTAAAGTAATAAAATAGTTTTTACCTCCACATCTTGAACAGTCCTTGGTTGGGCCATGCATAATTTATTAAGCAGCTGAAAAATCAACTCTTCGATATAATAGAGAGACTCTTCATTAGCTGAGAGATTGGGATGTACTTGCTCTTGCACCTTTAAAAAAAAATTCTCAGTTAAAGTACCAGCCACATAATAGGAACTGAAAAGTCAATGAGAACCTTACATATAATTAATAATATTTTACTAGAATGGTTACTCAGAAACAGATATGAAACAAAAAATTAAACAAAACATCTGTTGGTCTCTGCAAACTTTTTAATTCACAAGAGTTGGATTCTTAAAATCTTTTTTGACTATGTAAAATCTATGTAAAGCCACTGAACCCTTTCTTCCCTACCACCAAAAATCGTACACATAAAATATTCTATGCAATTCTAAAAGAATCATGGATACCCTAATGTCAACTAATAAATCTACTAGCAGTGCAAATCTATCTACTCGGTCATGAATCCCAGTGATAGAAGGACTTCTGAGAAACCATACACCTTTACAAATGAGAGGTGTTCTGTGAAGTACATGCTACTCAGCTTTTACACGGCCTACACCCCTTTTTATCATCACCTAGCTATGCTGAGTCTTTTTTGTTTTTAAATTTCCTCAAGTTAGAACCTAGAAATCCATCCTAAAAAATACTCGAGTCTGACTGGATATATAAGAAATATGGTAAATAATAGTGCTAGCATATAGTAGGTGGTCTATAAATATTTGTCGAAAGAAAGAATAAAAATATTGTTCTAACTTTTTATGTCATGGCATTAGAAGGATGTCATGCCACTGACACAAAAACTAATAGATAATCTGATAGCTTCACAGTTAACTAAAAGTAATTAAAAAGTTTTCCTATGGGGGAAAAAAAGCATAAAGTTGACCATTTCATCTAAATTTTGAAACTCTAGCATAAAATTCTGCTTTGTATCTGAATTACAGGCCCACAACTAAAACAACCATTGGTCTAAGATTTAGGCTTTACCATTCCTAAGAGATCCACACCAGAACAAAATCAGTGTTAAAAAAAGACATTTAGCATAAAATGTGCATTATAGCTCCTTATGTAAGTCTACAGGGTCAGCAGTGAAGTATTTTCTGTTATTTGTGTGTTCACTCCTTTCCCTGATCAGTATCTCAGAGGTTTATCAATTTTACTAATCTTGTCAAGAACTAATTCTTGGCCTCTTGATCCTCTTTTTATGTTCTTTGATATTTTCTTTACTTCTGCTTCATCGTCATTATTTTTTCTGCTTTTTATGTTCTTTTGCTAATATCCTGGGATAGATATTTCAATCTTTCTTCTCTAATATGTATGTTTTCTCTAAGAGCTACTTTCTCTAAGAATTACTAAAAACCCACAGTTTTTTTGTGGAGTATCTTTATAATCATCCAGTTTGAAATATTGCCATGATTCAGTATCCATGAGAGATTGATTCCAGTACCCCTTTAGATACCAAAGTTTATGGATGCTCAAGTCTCTCATATAAAATGGTGTCATATGCACATATAACCTACACATATGCCCCCATTTACTTTAAATCTTATTTAGATAATTTATAATCCTAATACAATGTAATAGTTGTTAGACTATACTATTGTTTCTAATTCTCTGGAGAATTCAGATTAATATACCTATGCAGAACAAAAATATCATATAGCTAAATTATTTGAATTCATAAAAACAAACTTTTATTTCTATGTACCAGCAATAAATCTAGCAAATAAAATTTTTAAATAGTATTTAGAATAGAAGGAAAGTGGGAAGGGAAGATAGTGAGGTGGGAGACTGGAGGGAGGCACTACATAAAAAAAAAAATAGTATTTACAATAGAATAAAAAATACCATGTATCATGAGCTAAATCTTACAAAAGCACACACAATCTGTAGGGGGAAAACTAGACTCTGAGAGAAATCAAACATGTAAATAAGAAACCATATTCCTGAATTATCAGACTTAATACTGTAAATATATCAATTGTCCTCAAGCTGGTCCAGGATGTTAATAAAAATCACAATCAAAATCAAGCAGGTTGTTTTGCTGACAGTGACAGGATAATTTTAACATATATGTGGAAATGCAAAATACTCTTTTTTTTCCCCCTAGAAATAGGGTCTCTTTGTTGCCTAGGCTCGAGTGCCATGCTGTCAGTCTAGCTCACTACAACCTCAAACTCCTGGGCTCAAGTGACCCTCCTATCTCAGCCTCTCAAGTAGCTGGGACTACAGATACATGTCAACACACCCAGGTAATTTTTGTAGAAATGGAGTCTTCAACAACTCTTGGCCTCAAGCAATCTCCTGCCTCAGCTTCTCAAAGTGCTAGAATTACAGGCAAGTCTACTGCACCTGAAAGAACAGAAGTAACTCCATCTTGTAAGAAGCTGCCATCTCAGAGCTCCTTTGTTCTCATTCCTAGCCTACCAGGGCTAAGAAGGGCACTGCCCATCAGATGACCCAAGCCAAGATTATCCATTTGATGTAGAGCGCCAAGGAGCGTTTAAAATAACCAATCATGGCTCGGCACCTATGGCTCAACAGGCTAAGGCGTCAGCCACGTACACCTGAGCTGGCGGGTTCAAATTCGGCCCTGGCCTGCCAAACAACAATGTCAGCTGTAACCAAAAAATGGCCGGGCGTTGTGGCGAGCACCTGTAGTCCCAGCTACTTGGGAGGCGGAGGCAGGAGACTCGCTTGAGCCCAGGAATCGGAGGTTGCTGTGAGCTGTGATGCCACTGCACTCTATCCAGGGTGTCAGCTTGAGGCTCTGTCTCAAAAAAAAAAAAATAACCAATCATACTCCCTGCACTCCTGAAGTCCCGTCCCCCCCACTTACCCAACCCAGGGACCTGGGGCCCTCAGAACCCTCCGGCTGTATTAGGTAGGCCCTAGCTTGAGCTTGAATAAAGGCTCTTTTGCTTTTGTATCTCTGTCTCCCTGGTGGTCTTTGGGGATTACGTGATCTGGGCACTATACACCCAGTCAGTCATACACTTCTAAAGAAGTGTTAAGTACTTGCTCCAATGGTTATTGGAATTTACTACAATATTATAGTAATGAAGAATGTGATATTGGCATAAGGATAGATCAATGGAACAGAAAAGAGAATCTAGAAGCAAGCTCACATATATATAAACCCTTAACTAACTAAAAGTGGAACTAGAATGCACGGGGAGTAGTGGGGAATTGTGGAGAGCCAGGTGAAGTGAATGAACTGTGCTGAATGACTAAATACCCATATAGAGAAAAATCAAACTCAAATACTACTTCACACTTTGTCAAAAATCAATCCAAACTGGATTTTAGACTTAATAAACTTAATTATCAATAAAATAAGTCCTGAAGGGTTCTCCCAGCACTCAACTCAATGAACAAAATTAAAATGTCAGAACATTAGAGACAAAGAGAATATCATACAAGATTGGGGTGATAGGGAAGGTGTGGGCAGGAGCAGATTATATTCAAGAAGCAGACACTAACACTGGCAGCTAAATGGCAATGATGTCTAAACTAGAACTCAAAATGCCAACAAATTATAACTCAATGATAAAATGAAAACATTCTAGATAGAAGGTCAAAAGTGTTATCTCTCCCATATCCTTTCTCATTAAGCTTCTATAGTTTATGCTACATTATAACAAGGGTATATATCAAGAGAGAGAAAAATATGGGATCTAGGAAACGTAAGAATCAATATACAAGAAAGGAGAAAGGAATGCCCAGGGATAAAGGTAGGAAAATTATGGAAGAGAGCTATGTGGGGGGGTCTGACAATTAAGTTCACAAACGTGCCATCAAGAGCTTATGTTGACAACACTGTACAAACAACTCAGTAAGGTTTCAGAACCTCAGTATATCAGTGTCTCATAGTTGCATTTATGTCAACATGTGGTGGTGTCTTGCTGAATGACATTCATTAATGTTGTTACTTGTTTCGCTGTGCCAACACAAGAATGACGATAATTAGAGCAACGAACAAACATTAAATTTCTGTTAAAATTGGCAAGAGTAGAATTGAAATCAGGGACATGTTAGTCCAAGTTTATGGGTGTAACAACATGAAGAAAACACCAGGGTACAAATGGATTAAACATTTTTCTAAGTGGAGAGAAAGTGTCACTGATGAAGAGAGGTCAGCGTGGTCATTATCAAGCAAAACTGACAACAACATTGTGAAACTTCATAAAATTGTGTGTCAAAATCATCAAGTGGCAGTGAAAAGCATAGCAGATCAAGCAAACATAGACAGAAAAACAGGAAAATCTTAACTGAGAATCTTGGCATGAGAAAGATATGTGCAAAAATGGTACCAAAGAAACAACAGCAGAGTTGAAGTTTGCTGAGACCTTTTAGAGAGACAAGATGATGTTTTAGGTCCTATAATCTCTGGTGATCAAACATGGGTAAAACCAATACAACAAAGGGTCAAAGTACACAAAGGAAGCCAGCCACTTCTCCACACCCAAAAAAGTTCTGCCAGTCCAAACCAACAAGTTAAAACCATGTTGTAGGGCGGCTCCTGTGGCTCAGCGAGTAGGGCGCCGGCCCCATATACCGAAGGTGGCGGGTTCAAGCCCGGCCTCGGCCAAACTGCAAAACAAAAAAATAGCCGGGCACTGTGGCGGGCGCCTGTAGTCCCAGCTACTAGGGAGGCTGAGGCAAGAGAATCGCTTAAG
>CAUYON010017964.1:0-18546 GCA_963573935.1 Arctocebus calabarensis
ATTAACCTCTCATCTTGACTATTGTTAGCATATACAAAGGCAACTGACTTGTGGACATTGATTTTATATCCTGAGACATTACTGTAGTTTTTGATGACTTCCAAGAGTCTTGTAGTTGAGTCTTTGGGGTTCTCTAAGTACAAGATCATATCACTAGCAAAAAGGGAGAGTTTGACCTCCTCTGCACCCACCTGGATGCCCTTTATTTTCTTATCTTGTCTAATTGTATTGTCTAGAACTTCTAGCACTATGTTGAATAGCAATAGAGGACATCCTTGTCTGGTTCCAGTTCTAAGAGGAAAAGCTTTTAGTTTTACTTCATTCAGTAAAATATTAGCTGTGGGTTTGTCATAGATAGCCTTAATCAGTTTAAGAAATGTGCCACCTATACCTATACTCCTCAGTGTTCTAATTAGAAAAGGATGCTGAATGTTATCGAATGCTTTTTCTGCATCTATTGAGAGGATCATATAGTCCTTGATTTTGCGTCTGTTGATATGGTGAATAACATTTATAAATTTTCAAATATTAAACCAATCCTGCATCCCTGGCATGAAACCTACTTGATCATGATGTATGAATTAATGATGAAATTATTTAAAGTGATGAATTTATCTAAAGTCAAGACAAAATAAAAGATCTTGCAAGCTACCAGGAGTAAGCACCAACTGACCTACAGGGGCAAACCTATCAGGGTGACCACAGACTTTTCTAATGAAACTTTTCAAGCCAGAAGACAATGGTCATCTATCTTTAACCTACTTAAAGAGAACAATTTCCAGCCCAGAATTCTATACACTGCCAGGCTATGGTTTAAAATTGATGGAGAAATCAAATCTTTTGTTGATATGCAAACATTGAGGAAATTTGTCACAACAAGACCAGTTTTACAAGAAATATTCCAACCTGTCCTGAAAATCATAATGGTCCTTCAGCAAAGTAAACACCCAGAAAATATAGGACAGAACCTAGTTTCCACAATAATGCAAAAGACAAAAGTAACCAATGGACTTTCACAAAATAAGATGAATAGAATGTTACCACACTTATCAATTATCTCAATAAATGTCAATTGCTTGAATTCCCCACTGAAGAGGCATAGATTGGCTGATTGGATTAAAAAACACAAGCCATCTATTTGTTGTCTGCAGGAAACACACCAAGCTTCGAAAGACAAATTAAAACTCAGAGTTAAGGGTTGGAAGTCAATTTTTCAGGCAAACGGAACTCAGAATAAAAGAGGGGTTGCAATCTGATTCTCAGATACATGTGGATTTAAAACAACTAAAGTTAAAAAAGATGATGATGATAACTTCATGTTGGTTAAGGGAAAAATACAACAAGAAGACATTTCTTTTTTAAATATTTATGCACCCAATTTAAATGCTCCCAGATTTTTGAAACAGACCTTGCTTAGTCTGAGCAATATGATATCCTATAACACCATAATAACAGGGGACTTTAACACCCCTTTCTCAGAGCTGGACAGATCCTCTAAACAGAAATTAAATAACGATATTAGAGATTTAAATGAGACTTTAGAACAACTGTGCTTGATAGATGTATATAGAACGCTCCATCCCAAAAATATAGAATATACATTCTTCTCATTGTCCCATGGAACATTCTCCAAAATTGATCATATCCTAGGACACAAAACAAACCTTCAAAGGATCAAAAGAATTGAAATTCTACCTAGCATCTTTTCAGACCACAAGGCACTAAAAGTGGAACTCAATTCCAACAAAAATGCTCAACCTCACACAAAGGCATGGAAGTTAAACTACCTTATGCTGAATGACACTTGGGTGCAGGAAGAAATAAAAAAGGAAATTATTAACTTCCTTGAGTATAACAACAATGAAGACACAAACTACCAAAACCTATGGGATACAGCAAAAGCAGTCCTGAAAGGAAAATTTATTGCTTTAAAAGCCCACATTCGAAAAACAGAAAGACAGCATATCAACAAACTCACAAGCCATCTTATGGAATTGGAAAAAGAAGAACAATCTAAACCTAAACCCAGCAGAAGAAAAGAAATATCCAAAATTAAATCAGAGATCAATGAATTTGAAAACAAAAGAATCATTCAGAAAATTAATGAAACAAGGAGTTGTTTTTTGAAAAAATAAATAAAATAGATAAACCTTTGGCCAGACTAACTAGAAATAAAAAGGTAAAATCTCTAGTAACCTCAACCAAAAATGATAAAGGGAAAATAACTACTGATGACACAGAAATACAAGAGATTATCTCTGAATACTACCAGAAACTTTATGCCCAGAAATTTGACAATGTGAAGGAAATGGATCAATATTTGGAGTCACACCCTCTCCCTAGACTTAGCCCAGATGAAATAGATCTCCTGAACAGACCAATTTCAAGCACTGAGATAAAAAAAACAATAAAAAAATCTCCCAACAAAAAAATTCCCTGGTCCGGATGGCTTCACACCAGAATTTTATCAAACTTTCAAAGAAGAGCTTATTTCTATACTACCGAAATTATTCCAAAAAATTGAGGAGGAAGGAATCTTCCCCAACATGTTCTATGAAGCAAATATCACCCTGATACCAAAACCAGGTAAAGGCCCAACTAAAAAGTAGAATTTCAGACCAATTTCACTAATGAATATTGATGCAAAAATTCTCAACAAAATCTTGGCCAATAGATTACAGCTTATCACCAATAGTTGTGTAAAGTGTAGCAGATGAAAAATTATTTTGGCTATAATGAAATTTCCATTTTGGAGTAATCTTTCTGATGATTATGTTTCTTAATATATTCAGTGGATTCATAAGTTTGTGCTAGTAATAAGTAAAAGTTTTTCATAACCGTTAGTCTATGTATACTGAATTTTCTTTAAAAGTCAATAAATCAATATATAGATGTGTTTTGAATTTTCTAAGTCCAAATTCCATCATTCAAAGCTTTGAGAAGAAAAGGAATTAGTGTAATTTCTAAAGTGTTCAAATTATAAAGTTATGCTCTGTGATCTACTTTTTCTGTACAACATCACCACATAAAGAAACATTACCCCTATAATTGATGATTCTCTATTTATCACTTGAGAGGGCAATAGTTCTGCTGTCAAATTGTTAGAAAAAAAGGTTAAGAAATTTTATTATTTCAGAGGTACCATATTTTCTTAATGCATTTGTTAAAAGCTTTTTGTGATGAACACTATTTAGAAAAAACAAAACCTACCACCTTATTCCTCTTACTTTAGCTGAAAATACATACACACATAAATCCGTACAATTATATACAAAATTTTAAGAAATCACTTCCTAATTACATAGTTTAGATAAAGAATAACATCACTGTTGTTTGAAGATATGGTCACCTTTTTCTTTCCTGTTAGAAATTTCCTTCCTTCCTGCCTCCCTCCCACCCAACCAAAGTGTTAGCCTACTTGAAAGGATAAATATTTCAATGCTAAATAGAATTTGAATATAAAAAGTTTCATTTAATCTTCTTCCTATTTTATCAGAATTTATAATTTGAGAATTCTGAGGTACAAGGAACTGAATTACTTTATACCTTTCCCCATCCATCCTATCCTAATTCTTCTCTGGTTGACTAAATTACTCAGGTTTAATAGCATTTTGTACCTATTGATTGTAATATGATAGTTAACACTGCTTTTCTGAGGTTTCTAAAAGCTATGCAAGAGCCATTTTTCAGATAACAGAATAAAACTTCCCTCAAATTTACCACAGAGACCATTTTTCTCATCACAGAGACCATTGTCTACATGAGTCCCATATTTATTTTACCTTATTAATGAAATAAAAATATTTTATTTACCACATAGCTGGGGTAGAAATTAAGGAAGTAACTAACTCATTAAGCAGTTTAAATTGTAGCTATTATTTTTCCATTCATTCTCAACAAACATGACATTTCTTCTGCATCACACATCCCAGTGATTCAGTGATCTAGAAAACTAGAGACTACAATGGTTTAGTGAACTCTGCATTATATAAGGTTTGTGGACAGAATCATGTTGTAGATAAAGTAGTAAAGGTTTTATAGACATTGCTGAAAGAATGGGGACCAATGATCCCATTCTTGGCAAAGGAAAGCACCCCCTGAAAAAGAGGAAAACTAAAAAGTAAGCTGAGTGAGTTGGAACAAATAGAAGTCAGCTAGTTTATGTTTAAGCTAGCCATTGCTAGCAAGCTTGTTACCTATTCTGAAATTCTAGCCTGTTGGGGACACAGCTTACAAACACCCTGCTGGGTATGTGAGCACTCTGAGAATAATGGTTATAGAAGAGGCTATGATAAGTCCTAGAAAAGATACATCTTCTAGGGCATTTCCTGCACATTAAACAGGCAAAAGCAGCTAGTCATTGTGGAGATTTGCCTTTATCTAGAGCCTATATCCCTTATAGCAGAGGAAAATCCTCTATGGTAGTGATGGGAAGAAAATGCCTCCCTCGGACCCATCCCTCAGAGGAGAGTAACACTTGTGGCATTTTATTCCACAGAGAACTAGGGGAGCTTAACACTTCCCTAGAAATCTGTGTACATGACCTAAAGCAGGAGGCTCTCCCAATACAATGCTCAGATTTCAGATTACGGAAGGCCACCCTTAGAAGCTAATAAGATCAATCTGATAAACTGCTGACATCTTTGTTCCTCTGGGCAAATAGAGTTCAATAAAATCGAGTAGAGCAAACACTCTGGGCCATTGCCTGAATCCCACAATGGGCAATGGACCCCTGAGCTCCCACTTTTTAATTTTACTCTATGTTTCTTGTCTTTTTTTGCCATCGCTTCTAACTCTATTTCTTTAGTCAATAGCCGCCAGTTTCCACAGGTTTCAGAGGACGCTGCTCTTTGGGCAGAACCCTCACAAACATTGACTCCTACCAGTCATTATGTAACACTGTACATCTACCCCTGTAGGGATGACTTATTGGTTTTTTAATCTGTCTAGACCCAACATATTGCATCTCAAAGAAGACAAATTCCCTTTTTATCTCTGGCAATTGAGTCCTTAGACAACATTACTAAAGGTCTCACTGTATGTTATGTTCTACCGTATTTGTGTTTATCACAGTTGACATACAAACTCATCTCCTTATATCTTGATTTCTACCAAACCTGGCCACTGACCTATAAAGATAGAAGATTCGATAGTGATTGAGATATCCAGTAGTTTTTTTTTTTTTTTTTTGCTGAGGAGATAATGAACTCATTATCAGCATTATTGAAAGGAATGGTGCTCCATCAGAGTCATTATTCAGTTGACTATTCAATTAGTGATTTGTTGAGTTTCCAAGCTGATTTTCAGCCACAGCCAACTTCTGGGCAGGTGGTCACAATCTGCTTTCTATCATAGACAGACAGCTGTTTTAACTACATATTATTTTGATTTATGGTCACACAGGGTGCAAAACTCTGCTATTCAGCATCATCTTCCCTATCCCATTTCCTGGTAGTAACTTTCTTATCCCATCTAAAAGACAACCAGGTGGTAAATATGGTCTGGACACTGTGAGTGGAGTATGGATGCAACTGATTACATGAAAATTGAGTCACTGGGGCTGCTGTGTTTCCTTTTTTTTTTTTCCTCCAGATTATGCAGGTAGAGTCTTTAGGTAAAGTTTGTAGAACACCAGTATTACAATCTTCACTCTGAAGAAAACAAGTTCCAAGGTTTCTAGCAACATTGGCCATTAGTCGGCCCCAAATCTTGATTGTAAGAAATATATTTAGATAAGGCAAACTGGCAGATAATGAACTGACCCAAACCTTTGACTGACCATTTCTTTAGAATAGTGACTTTTAGTGCAAGATAGAAACTTTTCTTGTGTTCTATGACTTTTTGTTCTTAGAAGGTTAAAAACACTCATTTTATTGATTAAATTTTTGCAGAATACAATAGTAATCATCCAGTTTATACCTTTAAATTGACACAAATAAATCATATAACATGTTTGCTCAGTCCAAAAATAATCAGGAGAAAAAGAGACAAAAAGAAACAAACAAACAAAAAATAACTAAATAAACAGAAAACAATTTGCTAAAAAACACCTAGCAAAATAATAGGGCTCAATCTAACTATATCAATATTTATATTAACTATTAACTATAAGTGGCCTAAAAATCCCAATTAAAAGGCAGGGATTATTAGATAATATATTGAAAAGGAGCCAACTATATATTATCTTTAGAAAACCTACCTTTAAAAAATACATAGATAAGATAATAATAAAATGATCAAAATATGCCATGATTGTTAGCTAGTGATTTATTACCTATCAGCTCCAAATTTAGGAAGAGGCACATTCCTGGAGAGGTCACTTTTGTTTTTCCCTGTGCTTCTGAGATAGTACAATTTCTACAGTGAGGACTGCCTGCAGAAATGCAGTTTTTTCTAGCATTTGACTATTCCCCAGCTGGGACATTCTCTAGTTCTTGATTCAGGCAAATAGTAACACAGCCGGGAACCCCAGATAGTGTGATCTACAATCCTTGCATGCTGTTATTCAGACAGAGCCTCTCTCGATCTTCTTACCCTTCTCTTAGCAATAAACACCTGTTGTTTGTGGGATTGTGATGAAGGTAATGGATTTTCAGTTGCCCTGTGTCAGACTGAGTCTTGACCTTTGGCCTGGTACTCTTGAACTTTGGGGTAGAGCTTTCCCAGAATTTCTACCACTTCTCATCCATGACAACCAACTCTGCTATGTTACTGTGATAAGATCTTGAGCAGAGGAGAGTTTCCTAACCTCCTCCCTCCCTCATCACTGCCAGTGTTAAGAGGATTTTGCTTTATACTTGTGCAAGATCGTAAGCTCCAGTGATTTCCTGCTCCCTTGAAGGGAAAAAGCCTTTTGCTCCCCCCAGAATTCATTCCACTGCCTAGAGAATAGCACTAGGTCACCAAGCCATTCATGAGGGATCCATTACCATGACCCAAGCAGTTCCTAGTAGGTCCCCCTTCCTAATACCACCACATTGAGGATCAAATTTCAACATTAGCTTTGTTGGGGACAAACAACCCATATCCATAGAAGAGTGGATGGGTGTGAGAAAAAGAAAAAACTAGATAAATAGGAAGGAAGCATATGCTAAAGGTCTTATATGTCAAGGTGGAGAGTTTTGATTCAGTGCTGTAGACACTAGCAATCATTAAGGGTTTTTTAAATGTAGGAATAGCAAGACGAGCTTTGTATGTTAGAAAACTCAGTGTGACAGCAGAATTTAGAAAAGATTGGTTAGGAGAGGGATTGGTGAAGGGAACTCTTGCTAGGAGGCTATTACACTGTACCAGGTAAGATGACGGGGACATGACCCAGGTCAATGCCAATGGGTAACTCTGGGGAGACATTCCATCAAGATTTTAATTTTGTTCCTCCTGTGGAAATAACAAACATCTGTTCCTGAGAAGAATTTCAGGGGAACTGTACTTTGAAACAAACTCAATGGAGTCCATTACTCATTGGGTTTTCTATAATTAGGAGCCAAAACATAGTCACTTTTGATTATTTTTTAAGTTTTTACACTACTTGATGAAGATTTTTGCAAACATTTAGTGCTATTTAGACAATACTCTCTTGCACAAAGGAATATGGATGGAGTACATTTAACTCTAGGTAACTGGACCTTTTCCATGTTTTTTCACATTTAACTATTATGGGTACATACTTGTCATATGCACTTATGTAGTGTATGTGATATTTTGGTACAAGCATAAAGTATGTAATGTTTAAATCAGAGTAATTTGTTTTTCCATCTGATACTTCTCTTTTTTTGGTATTGTGAAGTGCTCAGTGTTCTCATCGATAGTGCAACATAAACATCTAGTTAAAGTCTTATGATAGCCAAGTACACAGCTTCCAAATAAAGAGAAGGAGGCCTTTTAAAATTAAATGAAATATTTTATGAAATCCATATCTCACAGGGAGGTAAAGGAATTATTTTTAAATTAAAAACTGCCAAGAAATTCACAGCTACCATATTTCAGACTAAACTTTCTGAATTTTCTTTGCTTTTAGAAAAACTTGATCCCTTATTTGAGGGAATAAAAGCCCCAAATAGATCCAGCTGGGGAGTTGGAACAGCTCTTATGAAACAATGTTTTGATGAATCAAGTTTAAGCAAATCAGAAACATCAGTCAAGTTTTCCTTGACATGCACAGGGGTACCACAATAGTGCAAAGTTATAGATCTGGAACCTGTTGACTTCTTAAAAGAAATACAATAAGGAACATACAAGCAGCTTATCTTCCTCATGAATAGATCACACACGCACTTACACTTGTACACACACACACACCTCTGTACATAGATGCGGTTACTTCACCTTATAATGCAATGCTGTATCATCACCATCTTTAGCCAAAATATATTTATGAGAACTCCTGTTAGAGTTATGTCACTACATTAAATCAACACTTTGAAAATAAATAAATGGAATATTTTGAGAATCTTTAGTTTTAAAAACATAATAAATTATTGGAGTTTATAAACTTAAGTTATTCTCTAATATTTAATGAATGGACTTCAGAAATTGTGCCCTCATCTCAGTTTCTTAGAATTACATACTATATATCTGATCATATCACCTGTAAGAGCAATATATTATGATAAAATGAAAAGAGTAAAGATGACTTCCATTTTTATGCTTTTGTATATGTCCAAATCTCTTTATTTAAAGAAATATATTGCTCTGCCAATACAATTTCATTAAATCTAGAATCATGACTACCAGAAAAAAAAAATTCACATTGCCTTACCTAGGGTAAAGAAATATATAATCACCTACACTTTCATATGAATGATAAAACACGACTATAGCCCAGAAAGGAGGGAAGAGGAAAAAAAAGGGAGGGAAAGAGGAAGTTTAGGAGGAGAGAGGGTATTTGGTGGGACCTCACCTAATGTGCACAATGCAAGGGTACATGTTAAAACTACTGAGAGTAGAGCATACATGCCTTAACACAACAAATAAGTAAATGAGGTGAAGGCTATGTTAACCAGTTTGATGTAAGCATTCCAAATTGTATATAAGATCAGTACATTGTACCTCATAAATGCATTAATGTACACAGTTATGATTTAATAGTAAAAAATCCTGCAAGAATTAAAGAAAATTAAAAAATAAATTAAAAATTATAATCTAATAAAATTTCATGAGGTTAAAAAAATCTTGAAACTATAAAAAAAAAAGTAAGTTTATCCAATAGTAAAAAATCCTGCAAGAATTAAAGAAAATTAAAAAATAAATTAAAAATTATAATCTAATAAAATTTCATGAGATTAAAAAAATCTTGAAACCATTAAAAAAAAAAAAGTAAGTTTATCCAATGAGATGATGGGGACTTATTCTGGAATCCTGACACTACCATTTACTTGCTCTATAACCAAGTTTCTTTAACCTTCTGAGTCTCAGTTTCTTTTGGATAAAAGCATGCTGACACTATGTCACCTTGCATGTCAATGGGGTTGTAGCATAAAATTTACTCATTCAAAGCTATTTATAGGTCATCATTGTAGGTGGAGCACTGAGAAACTGACGAAAACCAAGAACAGTCCCTGATCTCCAGAGGGACCAGAAGACCAGCTGGGAGAATAGACAAGCTAACAAACAATCTTGTTAGCCTAAGGTACCAGCAGAACCCATGAGGATTCACACAAAGGTGTCTTTTAGCCTTTGGAGAGCTAGTAGAAAATTCCTCTGGGTAGTTTACAGTATAGGCCTGGAAGAAACGCCCTGGTAAACACACCACTTGGTGTGGAAGGGGAAACTCAAATGACTCTCTCAATTCGCAGTAAATGAGTACCAGACAGACTTCTAAGCTGGTGAGTTCCAGGAGCTGCGAGGCCTCTTGTTTGCTGGGCTTTGAGGTAAATGCACCGGGTAGTTCAGAGGATATGGAATTGCTCTGTGTAATACAGGAAAGTTACTGATGGAGGTGGGACCAGGTTACTGGTCATGGTGGAAGGTCGGAGAGGAGGTGATATAGACATTGAGGAAGAGAAGCAGCGAAAACCTAGAGAGATTTCTGTTATTGTGCAGGTATGATGGCATGTAGTTTACAAATACATCTCATTTAGGTCACCAACATCCTAAGCAGCAGATCGTATCACATCCATTTTAGAGTTGACAAGGTCACACGCTAGTAGATGCACGTTTTTCTGGAGTGCGTCGTGTACAAATGCCAGCTTTTCTTTCTCCTTTGTGACATCCCCAATAGTTTAGCAATACTCACTTATATTTTATAGAACTGGGTCTCTGGGGAGGAGGATTGAAAATGAGTTTAATAAAACTGCTGAAATCTAGGGTATGCTTTAAAAGGCATCTAACTTAATGTAAAAGAATCAGCTATTACTGTTTAGAAGAGGTGTGATTGGAACAGATTTGAGAAAAGAGTAGGATTCATTCAAAAGAAGTTGGCATGGATGCAGGATATACCAAGAAGAGAGAGGAACAGGTCTAAGCTTGAGAGTCAAGAGCACAGTGAATTTGAGGATCTGCTACATGTTAATTTTTCCTACATGAGAGTAATCAGCATAAAGATCATGACATAGGAATTTGCTCTAGTTTTCTTCTTCCTCTTTTTACTTAACCATGAACCCCGTAAGGCTTGTGTTGCTCACGAGCATTTGGAATATGCAGAGAAGGCATGGAATATTTCAAAACAGCCACTTCTGCAACAGGAGTGATGGTGAAGGGAGCGATTCAAGCATCATCGCCTATTTTAAACCATTAGCAAAGGACACAAGACCCATCTATTTGATTAAATATGTTCGTTTGACTATTGCTCCATTTCCATCGCTACTACCTCCTTTATATCATCCTACTACCACTCAAAATTGAGTCGCCTTAGTGTTCTATGGCTGCAGTCCCCAACCTTTTTGGCAATAGGGACGGTTTCATGGAACATATGTTTCCACGAACTGCAGAGGGGGAATATCACCTGTATCAAGCACATTAAATTTATTGTGCACTTTATTTCTATTATTGTTACATTATACTTTGAAATGAAATAACTATACAACTCACGATAATACAGAAACAGTGGGAGCCCTGAGCTTGTTTTCCTGCTAGATGGCCCTGTCTGGGGAGCTGGGGGACAGTGACAGGTGAAGCTTCACTCCCTCACCCTCTACTCCCCTGCAGCTGTGCAGCTTGGTTCCTAACCGGCCATGGGAGGGGTTACAGTTCTACAAGCTGATCATAATGGGTTACTAAAGGTCTTCACACTGCTTCCGTTTCCTGTTGATTAGTCCCTGCTGTCAAAGATATACATAGACAGTCCTCTGACCATGATTCATAGCATAATACTTAATGAATTATGTCCAAATTCCTTACTGGAAGCTTGTTTCCAAGGTTCCTTAGGGTTTGGTCTTCCCTCAAGGCTATCCTCTGTTAATTTCGAATGTATGAATGTCCATAAAATTAATTCTTTGAAAAAACCGTATAATTGCACATCTCAAAGCTTTTATTCATTGTGCTTATTTTGCTGTAATCTCATGTCTTCCTGTGTCTACTAACAAAGCCCTGCTCTTTCTCTAAATTCCAGTTCATTTCAGAGGCCTTCCTGATTTCTGAACCACTCCCTGTGGGACAGTTGATGTTTTTGTAACACAGTTGATGTGTCTGTGTCGTTGCAGAGTTATCATGTGCCTTTCCCTGGTCTTAAAGCATCTGAGGGGTAAACACTCTGTCACCAAAACTTGAGTGAGATTTGTTGAGCCCAAAACCAGTTCCTGTGATCCTCAGTGTATGGGCAAAATGTGAACCATTTCCCTGTCTGTTTTTTCTTTTTATAGATAAAGTTTTAAATCTTCAGTACATTGATGGTAAATAAATCTATGAATTAGGAGAGAGAGGTAGGAGGGAGGGAGGGAGAGAGAGAAAATAATCTCTTAATAAGAAGAGGAGGCATGAGATAACTTTAGATCAATGTCATCATTTAGAGATGAAGAAGTGAGTAAAGAAGGGACCAGAGAGGACAGAAGGAACTTACAGAGGGTGGAGAATAAAAGCCACGGGAAGGGTGTCACCTATACAGTGGAAAATGATGTCTTTTGCAGAAAATTTCTATCTTCCTTATCCAGCAAGTTTATTTAGATGTTCCTCATGTGAATTCACAAAATATCTGAAAGTGCCTCCACTATAAAGTTTATAAAATCAACTTTGATTTTCTTATCCATCTTTCTCAGTAGGCTGAAAGATGAGGGAATTCATTTTCTTTAAGTCTGCACCTTAAAGCCACTCAGAAGATGTTTGTTAAGTGGATGACTCTTAGGAGTCTCTCATCACAAGGAGGTTCCTCGAACTTCTATTCCTCTTAACCCTGGGCAACCTGCACACTTCAGCTTCTCCCAAGTGCCTGCTGTAACTGCCCAGTTAACAGAATTAGATTTCTCGCTGCCTAATGGTCTGCAAGCTGCATTACTTCTTTACCCTCGTCTGGGGCACATCCCTAAATTTTGGCCCATTGAGGTAAGGCCAGGTAAACAGATTAATCTTTGCCTAACTGGACACTGTTTGTTATCGTGGCTACTAATTGACATCCTTTTTGGTCAAATCCACCTGGATCCAGATGCTGCCACCTGCCTGCTGTGAACCCCTCTGTGTATATTTTCTCTGCCCCAGAAATCTCGACCCCTTTGACAGTCTGGTGATGCCCGTGGACTCCTTTTCAGAATGTTCCTTTATATGATAAAAGGAAATGCATAGGATTATAAAAGAACTAATTATGAAAATATTAAATAAGCAAATTTGTGAAGCAAATATAACAAGTTTATTAACAAGTTTAATAAGACCTAGCATGGCTGGGCCCAGTGGCCTCACACCTGTAATCTCAGCACTCTGGGAGGCTGAGGCAGGCGGATTGCCTGAGCTCATGAGTTCAAGACCAGCCTGAGCTAGAGCAAGACTCCATCTCTAAAAAAAAAAATAGCCGGGCATTGTGGTGGTCACCTGTAGCCCCAGCTACTTGGGAGACTGACGCAAGAGGATTAGTTGAGCCCTAAGGTTTCTGTGAGCTGTGACACCATGGCACTTTACCAGGGGCAACAAAGTGAGATTCTGTCTCAATAAAATAAAATAAAATAAAATAAGGCCAAGCAGTGGTCTAGTAACTACAGAAATTTTGAAATAGTGATTAATGTAAACATTATGTCTACATATCTGCAACAACTCTGATGTGATAAGAAAATATTTGTGATTCTTTTTCATGACAAAATCACTTAGATTACTACAAATTTAAAGATATTAAGATGAAGACAAATATCCTTGGATATCCTCTATGACCATTGCAAAGAAGAATAAACATTTATATGTTTTGAAATGGGAATTTAGTTAGAACGTATTAAGCAAAGAAAAAAGTAGGTGATAGAGCAGTACCTGTAAATGTCCAATGTGTTTAAAAACTCATCTATTTGCATGTAAGTGGATATATGTCATCTATATCTACAAAATGTCTGAGTGACGTTATAGTACAGTATTAGCAAAGTTATCTCAGTAATGTCTGAATGAGGAGAAAGATGGGAGAATTCCTTTAAGTCAATCTTCTGTATGCGTGATCGCTACTTTCATAATCAAAGAAAAGGGTAAATGTCAGAAAATACAAGATTAAAGTGATGATTTAAAAGGTCTTAATTGGCATGTCTAAGCATTTCTCTATTGTTTTTCCTTGAATTACTCCCTTTTTAGCCTTTAAGCCAAGATTAGTATTCTACCTTCCCAGCTACTGTCGCTTTGGCTAGAACTCACTGCAGGAACCATAACTGTGGCTTCTCCTTGTGCTTAGAAGAAAATGCTTAACATTCCTTGACAAGGATGTCCAGCTTATGTCTCTACTCCTTCCTCTCTTCCTGCTGTCATCTTCTGGCCACACTAGCTGTTTCTCAGATTTTTGAAATATCAAAAATGTTTGGCCTCGGACTCTTCATTCACACTGCTGCCTTTGTTTGCTGTTCTCTGGGTTCTTCCTTTCCTCTGGCATCAATTCAAACAATTTTTCTTCAGTGACATTTTGTTTCCTCTTATTCCCTAGTCTGAGTCTTGAACCCTCATGAAATGTATACTTTTTTTTACTTATTTGAATAATCTTTTGACTTAGTAGCTGTCTCTCTTTCTCGCCTCTACACTCTGCAGCGCCTACCACATGGCAGATGCTTGACAGACTTTGTTATGGACTATGTGACTGAACCCCTTACAAAGGCGTGGATCTGAGAATTACCTGCTCATGTGTTACCTCTAGAGGGAAGCTTTCCTTGATTTGAAAGAGTTCTGGACCATTCCATTTATCCTTTCCTTTACTTATTTTGTTAATAACTACTTGCATTCTTTACCATCTGTTCCTCCCCCACCTGATTATAACATAGGCTCAGTGAAGACAGAGATCTTGCATATTTTATTTTCTGATATATCCATCCTTCCTGGAATAGTGCCCAGCACATGGAAAGAGCTCAACATAGTGTTTTCTGAATGAATGACTGAGTGAATAAATGAGATCATTTATAATCACATTTATAATCACAGATGAATAAATGAGAAGTTTACCTCAACATAGTGGAGCGTTGGTGGTAAATACCTTTCTTCCTCTTGTTTAACTTGAACTAGTTCCATAGCTCTTCTTTGCACATGAAAATTTGAATTGCATTTCACATAAGCTTCCCTGTGGACATTTTCCTTTCAGCTTCAGAATACTTGGTGGTGTACATTAGTAAGTCGCTAGTCCTCAGTAACATTGCTGCCATGTGCTCCTGGCCTGAGATGCTTTTATGGAGGCAGAATTAATTCCCTGCCTCCTGAAATCCATCGCAAGTGCATATGACTTTGAACATATGTTTACACTTCAATTATACTATTCCTAGTTAAACAGTCATGATATTTGCTCTCAAGCATAACTTGCTGAAGATGACTATTGGGTTTTCCTTACATCAGTCAGGAAGCATGCTCCTTCTTGCCATCCCAGCTGGCCTCTGTCCTCGGGTAACAAGGACAGAGGGCCAACAAGAAGAGCCTCACAATAAGATAAGTGATTTTCAACTGGTTAGGGAATCTTAGGTGTGCTGTGAAAATGTTTAAAGATCTTTTATTAAATTATTTTCAAAATAAGTTCAAAGTGCAGTAAGTATATATATTTTTTAACTTTTTTGATCAACATAATTTAAGTGTGCAACAGAAATTAAATTACAGGTTCAAGTATGCTGTGAGATAAGAAAGGTTGAAGAACACTGCACTAATGACTTCCTTGTCTGGCCTCTGAAAAACTCGGTAATGTTCTTAAGAAGAGAAAGCTAATGCTAAAAAGAATAAGGAGATCTGAGTGTTCAGTAACCTAAATTCAGCTGAAAATCCTGTGTTAATATGATGAAACATCTCCTCGATCTTGGGTAAGAAAGAGTTGCACCTTTTTGCACAGAAGTTGGAATTTTTCCACTGTGATACAGTGTGGGTCCTTGGAGAACCACAGAGAAAGGGAAACGTAAGAATGTCTCAGTTTGCCAAATCCAAATAAGCACTAGCTGGATCTTGTCAACACATAGTGCTCAAAGAATACAAGACCCAGAAATACCAGTAGGAGGGAACTTAAATCCTAGAGCCCTATACCTGAAACCTGTCCCTTGGATATCTTTCTTTATGACCTTGGTAGTCAATCAGAAATCAAATTTACATTAAAAAATTTTTTTAACTGTGGTAAAATAATGTAAAATAAAATGTACGCCTTCACCGTGTTTGAAGTGCGCAGTTCAGTAAAGTGCAATCAAGTTGTTGTACAACCAATCTCCAGTACTATTTCCATCTTGCAAAATTGAAACTGTCATTGTTAAATGATTCCCCATTCCCACCTCCCATCAGCCCCTGGCACCCACCATTCTACTGTGGGGTTTTATGAATGTGACTGTCCTAGGTATCTCATAGAGGAAGAGCCATACAACACCTGTCCTTTTGTCATTGGCTTATTTCACACAGCATGATGTCTTCAAGTTTTATCCATATTGCAACATGTATTGGAATCTCTTTCCTTTTTAAGGCTGAATAATATTCCATTGAATCCATAAGGATACACACACACACACACACACACACACACACATATCATGTTTGGTTACCCATCCATCTGCTATTGGACATCTGTGACGCTTCCATTGTCTGGAGATTACAAGTAATTTTACAATCTACATGGGTGTACAAATATTTCTTTGAGACCCTGCTGTTCACTCTTTTGTATATATACTCAGGAGTGAAATTGCTGGATCTTATGGATTTCATTTTTAATTTTTTAAGGAATCACTGTGCTATTTTCCACAGCAGCTATGCCATTTTACATCCTCATCAACAGTACGTAAGTGTTCTAATTTCTTTACATCCTCCACAATACTTGACATTTCCTGTGTTTTTCTATTGTTGTTGTTTAATAATAGCCATTCTAAAGAGTATGAAGTGGTATCTGATAGTTCTTATCTCTCCTACTCTAATGGAGATAGAGATATTCAAAGACTATATATAAGAAATAATTATATTAATAGTATATGTTTCATTTGGTGACCATTTACTTGGGAAACCACATTTTAAAGAAAGGACATACTGATTCCAAAAGTGCTACCACTAATATTGTTGGTATTGGGATAACACAGGGATTGCTAACACTGTAAATTTATTTTTTGAAGAAAATGTATAAAATAAAGAGCCTTTGTCATTAGGAAATTTGTAATATAATTGTAGAGTTAAAAAAAGAACAGAAAATACTTTCAGGAATTGTGAATGATATGCTAGGGATTATATACATTCAGGGGAGAGGAAGGTAAGTATGGGCTTAAACATTTAGGAATAGATTTGTGGATGACAGCAGACTTTTGAGGACAGTGTAAGTTGGAACAACTTTATGAACAGAGGTGTACAGAAGAAACAGAACTGTGCTCATTTGGGAGCCATGAGGAAATTCACGATTGGCTAAAACAAAGTATGTTAATCATTCTGCCCAGCTGTTTATTGGTGCATATTACTTACATGAAGCATTAGATAATATGAGAAATAAAAAGATGGAGACAAACAATTATTTTTCTTCTTAATATGTACTGTCTTGTGGATGGAGCAAGCTACAACTCAGAATAACTGAATAAGGAGGTGGTGCTGCTCAGAGTTTTAGGGAAAGGGTACAGGGCTTGAAGTTCACCAAACTAAGTCCATCACTTTAGCTGGATAACCTTAGAGAAGAAGGTACTTCACTTCTCTGAGCCTTGATTTCAGTACCCATTTGCACAGTTTGGGTTAATCTCAACTGATCTGGATTGACCACATGCTTATTCCCAGAGCTACTTACACTGGGCTAATGCTATAGGACTTAACCAAAGATAAATGCTGTTTATATGGGTTTAGGAGTTGTTTTGGAGTAGGATGTATTTGTTCTGTAAGCACTGTTTAGTAATACCCAGTTTTATAATCTGCATCTGGGAGCAGGGGATTTTCCAACAGTTAGGTTGGTCACATAGCTGGGGTGGCAAGTGACAAGTTCTCAGTAAGAGGTTTCTCTCCAAGGCTTTGAGATTCCTAGTGTTCAGGTGCTTCATGTAAATGGTGATGGCCTTTTGAGACCTGAAGAGTAATTGGATCTGGTACAACTCCACCTAGTGGTGGGAGGACAAGGAAGTTCATGTGTGATTCTGAACTCCCTTTAAATGCGTACCCTTCTGCAGTTGCTGCATGTGTCTCTTGCCTGATAACAAACCAAGAATTATGAGTCCTTTCAGTGATTAAACACGTAAGGTGGTTAATGTGTAATTAATGCACTGAAAAATAGCAATGATAATAACCCCCAATGTCATATTCTTGTATTGAGGATGAAATAAAGCAATCAATGGCCAGTGCTTAGACCCATGCCTGGCACACTGTAGGTTATTAGTGAGTGTCTATTATAATATCTACCAAAACATGGCTCAGGACAAAACATATTTTAAACATTCAGAGACAAGAAAGAATCCTACAAATTATAATGGTAATGGAAACTTTCCTGTTGGCTTTGGCTAAGGTGTAGAATTAGATGTGCAGGAAGAAAAATAGGGGCGTACTGACAGCGAGAAGGGCACAAGCAAGGTGAAGGATCAGGAAATAGAATTGTGGTTTTAAGAGACCAGTGAGGTTATACGCTTGACCAAAAAGAAAGGATTATGGGGAGATAAAGCCCAAAAGGTAAACGAGGAATTTGTTGAACATAGTTTACAAGAGCAAAAAATTGGGGAAAATCTCAAATGCACATTCTCAAAGAGAGCAGATGAATAAATTGTTATAGTCAAACAAAAGACTATCATGTCACTCTCATTAAATGAGCTACTATGACATGCAGTAAAATGGAGTAATCAGCATAATATTAAACAAATGGCTAAAATAAAAAATTATGCCTCTTAGCAATGTAAATAGATCAATTATGTGTATATATATAATATATATAGTAATATATACTGTATAATATATAATATTATATATACTATATAATATATACTATATATTATATATAGTATATATAATATATAATATAGTTATATTATACTATATAATATATAT
>CAUYON010017966.1:0-45744 GCA_963573935.1 Arctocebus calabarensis
AAGTTTCACCCATACCCTTCTAAGATGCACCGTAGGTGTAGACCCACCAATCACTCTCCCTCCACCTACCCTTCCCCCTCCCCTCCTCTCCCTTGCCCCTTTCCCTATATTCTTGTGCTGTAATTGTGTTATAGCTTTCATATAAAGGCTATAACTTGGTTTCATAGTAGGGCTGAGTACATTGGATACTTTTTCTTCCATTCTTGAGATACTTTGCTAATAATAATATGTTCCAGCTCCAGCCGTGTAAACATGAAAGAGGTAAAGTCTCCATCTTTCTTTAAGGCTGCATAACATTCCAGGTTTGTTGTGGCTTTAATCACTAGTGCACAAGAACACAGAAAAAGATGGACTTATCGCCCCATTAAATCTTTGTATAGAAAACCAGGCCATTTAAAGTCAAGATGGACATACCATCCTAGGCATTGAGGATGGCAGATGAAAAATGTTTATACTTCTATGTCTGAATATACACATATGAGAAAGCTAAACTTTTAAAAGAGACTTTGTAAGCTACTAGAGATAACCAGAGAATGAAGTATACAGCTTTCTAAGTAATAAAAGTCTATGAGTTTTACTAATAAACACTTTAGTCTGAGAAATAGCCCTTCACATTTTCCCTCTGAGTCTATACTTTTAAGACTGTTAGGAATTTTTTTCCCTATAACAAGATGTCACATTCACTAAGAACCCTTGGCAATACCTGTCTCCAAAAGCTATTCCTCATTGGCCATAGTTGCAATAGAATCAAATTAAATTTGAGAGAAAAAAGTTGTACCTTTTTATCATCCAGCAGCAAATATCTACCTAATGACACAGCCCATGTAACATTTACACATAGATCTAAAATGTTAGCATCTTGGGAAGAATGAAAGAAAATGAGGAAGGTCATTTTGGTTCATTACATTAGTTTCGCACAAAGCTTCACAGATTTTTGAGCTAAGTCTACATTTTTTATGTTTATCATTTTGGTGTCTAGCTATATTTGTGGGGTATTTAAAGGCCCCCAAAAATCATAAAATTTTTTTACCAAGATTTAGATGTTATATGGGAGTATAAAGCAACAGACTACTTTGTGGAAAAGGCATCACATCTCAAGAAATACTTTTATAATGCTGGTTTGAGAGTGATATTAAAACTCATAATAGTTGTCATTTTGTGTAAAAATTTGGGGTTTCCAAACTTCTTTCACATTCTGCCTTCCTTTTTCTGCCTTTCAGAAAATTCTAATATTAATATGTTGACAATAAGCATAATGCAAATTATTTTCTTATAATTCAAATTATTTTCTTACAGTTTGGCACAGGGATCAAGTGAGGTAATGAACACACAACCATTTTTGAAATAATAAAATGCTGCAGCTGTCATTATCTCTAGGTCTTGTCTAGGCAAAAGTGACTCCCTCTCCCTTGCCCTGTATCCATTCTTCCATGACAGTTTGATCCTCTTAAACTGTTATTATTTATCATATATTCTGGGATCTGTGATAGGTGTGAATTAGCTTAAGGATAAACTGAATGTATTAGCTCTCATTGTGGATAGCCTGTGAAATCAGAATTCAAGCAAAGTTAAATTTGGGTACTCTAATTATATGATTTCTCTCTGTCTTTTTCTCTGCCCCCCGCCACCCCTTTGCATTCTCTCTCATCCTTTCTCCCTTCTTCTTCCTATTCCTCCCTTCTTCCCTCTCCATCTCTAGTTATGTTTCCTGTAAGAGCTTTGGAGGCTTTCTCTTTCTGGCAGATTAAAAAAAAGGCCCTCAGATCTAGACTTACAATATCTTCTAGCTTTTAATTTCAGAAGGAGAGACTCATGCTCAATTACAGAGTCCCTTTGGGTCCCCGATAAGAACTCCAGTTGGTCCTTCTGGATGAATCACTGCATTCCAGGGGAATCTGAATGTTTGATTACCCAGCCTTAGTCATAGGCCAAGTGCTCCTGCAGCAGAGGAGTTGGAACTCCCAAATTGGCAACCTCAACAGAATTACATAGACTGAAAAAGGAATCATTTTCAGATTTTCAAAAAGAATGAATGGCAGACACAGTGTGGCTGATAGTCTGTCCGTATCCCCATTCCACTGTGACTTCTTGAGGATAAGCAAATTGGACTCTTTGCTTAGAAATAGGCACAAAGCAGTTGCACATAAAAATATAAGTAGAATAAAAGAAAGCTCCGTCTGACCTTAAATCCAGATTTGTATTGTTAATTGGAAATATATATTTGTAAAGCATGAAATATGTTTGTTTTATATTATATATTAGCTGCCAAACCTAGATATTAACATAACCTGAAAACAACCTAATAACCTTTCAATTACCTTAGTAGTATAGAGCAAATTTAGTAACAAATTGAAATTATGCCATTTGTGTTGAGTTCCAATGGAAGAAGGAATAAGTGGGAAAAGAAAGCAGATTCTTCAAAATCCTAGTAGATCTCACTCTCCAAACCAATAGTTCTGCTTTAAGTGTACAAATGACATCTTCACATTAAATTCATTTGAGGTGAATTCATTTGAGAGAAAAACAGAAAGCAAATTCAGGAAGTCCATTTTTAAGTAGAAATGAACTATTTTGAAGAAAGTTGAGGACAATATATGCTAACAAAACACAAGGTCTAGGAGCATCACAGGGACAACCAATAGAGAAGCAGATAAGGTATATCATGAGACTGAGGTGGACAGAATTAACAGTAAGAAGAAAATGGTAAGAACAAAACCCTATAAGAAGAAGAGAACCATGGGAAGTCTCACTCCTAAAGAGCAAATGAACTCCCCAGGTGGAGCTGTGGCTTCATCCTTCTCATCTCTAAGATTCAAGAGGAAGGGGAAAAAATACAAGAGAAAGTCAGACTAGACCTCTGATTTTCCTCCTAGACCCCAAACTTCCAAGACACTATACTAGACTGTATTTCCCAGAACTACTTTCAGATCTTTCCATTCAAAATGGGTCAAAGTAGGCCTAGTCTATATCAGGCATAGAACTCCTATTTTGCTGCCATCACTAAATACATTTATACTGGAAGCTCACACCATCTTCTTATAACCTCATTTTGTAACACCTATATCCTCATCACTATCATGACCGTCCTCTAGGACACAGGTTGACCTCTACCCTGTCTCTACCAAGAGTCCACCCAATGATCCATCTGCCATCTTGGCTTTATGGTTATCTTAGTCTTCATAAATAATATCCTTACCTTCCTCATTTCATTCAGTGAGCTAATGTGCATTTTAATGGAGACCATTTGCATGTAATGCCTTAAACATAAAAATCAGTTCAATTCAAACATACTAAATACTAAGATAAAGACCAGCTCATAAGATATTTTATACTTACAAGGTCTTCTAGCACAATCAATTTTTGTTATTACTTTGCCACCCTCAATCAGTCATCTCTAACTGTCCATCTCATAGCCTTCAACATTTAAGCTCTTTTAAACCTTTTTACTTATCTGCTAATATTTTATTTTCAAAGTAAAATGAAAACACCTTGGCTCTATTAACTACTGTTTTGTATTATGACTGTGTCTGTACCACCCTTTCCCAAAGAAGAGCTAAATTTAGGCCTAAAATCTATTCTCCATTGCCAACCAAGTAAACATGAATCATCGCAAAATAAGGCAAATATAAAAAGAAGAAGAAATTTGGAGGCCTCATACTCCCCAATTTCAAAATTTATTACTAAGTTACAGTAATTAAGACAAAAATTGGGGGAGCATAGACAATCAATAGAATAGAATTAAGAGTACATATACAAAAAAAGAAACATGTTGTAATAACATACTCTTAACTCTTGGTTATAAAATTCTTTCTTTGTTTTGCAATTGTATTCATTAGAAGACAATAGCATGTAGTGTGTTTTGAGAAGGCAGGCTAGGCTCACCTATTTATAAAAACTAATCACAAGTGTAGATAAACCAATTGGTTTTTCAGAAGGATGCCAAGGTAATTCAATGGAAGAAAGAATAATCTTTTTAATAAATGGTGCTGGATCAACTAAATATCATATTCTAAAGAGGGACACTTGACCCCTATCTCATATCATATATAAAAATTAGCTCAGGGCAGCAAAGGAGTAGGGCACCGGCCCCGTATATCAGAGGTAGTGGGTTCAAACCTGGCCCTGGTCAAAAACTGAAAAAAAAAAATTAATTCTATGGAGTAAATATATAAATGTAAGAGGTAAAACTATAAAATTTCCCAGAGACAACATAGGGTAAGTCTTCAGAAACTTAGATTTGGCAATGGTTTCTTAGCTATGACACTAAGTACATAAGCAACAAAAGAAAAAATGAATACCCTGGACTTCATCAAAAGTAAAAACTTTTTTGTACTTTAGAAGACACCACCATTAAGAAAGCGAAAAACAACCCACAGAAAGGGAGAAAATATTTTGTGGTCTTATATTTAATGAAAGGGATTTGCATCCAGAATACATGAAGAATTCTTACAGCTCAATAATTTAAAGACAAATAACCTATTTAAAAACTGGGAGAAAGAAGAAATGCAAAAAAAAAAATCACAATGAGATATCACTTCATGTGAACTAGCATGACTAGAATTAAAAAGATGAATAATAGTAAGTGTTGAAAAGGATGTGGAGAAATTGGAAGCCTTAGACAGACTGCTGATGAGAATGTGAAATCATGCAGCCATATTGGAAAACAGTTCTTTAAAAGGTTAAACATAGGCTGGGTGTGATGGGTCACATCTGTAATCCTAGCACTTTGTGAGGGTAAGGTGGGTAGATTGCTTGAGTTCAGGAATTTGAGAGCAGCCTGAGCAGAATCAAGTCTCCGTCTCTGCTAAAAATGCAAAAAGTAGCTATGTATTGTAGTGGGTGCCTATACTCCCAGTTACTTGGGAGGCTGCGCCAAGAGGATTGCTTGAGATCAAGAATTTGAGGTTGCTGTGAACTATGACACCACAGCACTCTATCCAGGGTGACAGAGTGAAACTCTGTCTCAAAAAAAAAAAGGTTATACATAGTGTTACTATAAGGCCCAGCAATTCTAAACCCCAAGAAAAATGAAAATACTTGCTCGCATAAGAACATACAAATCAATGGTCATAGCAGGTTTATTCATAATAGCTAATAACTGGGGACAATCCAAATGTCCATCAACCGATGATGGGTAGACAAATGTGGTACATCCATGCAATGGAATATCACTGTGCCACAATAAAGAATGAAGCACTGATACATGGTACGTGCATTCAGCAGGAATGAGACCTTAAAAACATATGCTATGAAAGGAGATTCTCGCAGAGGTATGTATATTGCATGATTACATTTATAAGAAATGCCAAAAATAACCAAATCCACAGGGACAGAATGTAGACAAATTGTTTCTTAGGGCTTGGAGGAAATAAGGAGTAACTATTAATAAGTACAAGATTGAAAAATTTTTCTAAAATTGATGTGGTTATGGTTGCATAACTCTTTGCATGTATATTATACTAAAAATCATTTAATCGAATGAGCAAATTGTATGACATGTGAATTATGTCTCTACAAAGCTGTTACGTAAAAAAAAGTTTCATGTCATTTTTATAAGGTCAGAGAAAATAGAAAACCATCACAAGTCCATAAGAAAACAGTCTTTCAGATCCTGACTTAGCAGTCATTTTTAGACTACATGTTTTCCTTTTGCATGAACTCCTTTAGAGGGAGTTGTTAATACCACAGCCATCAGAATTTGAAACATGAAGACATCACACAAAAATGCCCCAATTTAAAGACCCTTTATGCAAAACTCACATTAACCTGTCTGCATGTTTTGTAATGAATGCTTTCTGGATAAATTATTTTCTATTACTTGACAATATAATTACAAATACATTTTCCTCTTAAATGATGATCACTTACAATAACAGCATGTGGTAGCTTCTTTACCAGTACCAAGTACCAAGAGCTGTTTCCCTTACTTCCGCAGGTTGTATCATTGGCTTTTGCCACAAAAGCCTTATGTTATTCAAGAGTGTTTTTCTACTTGGGAGGGGGGTCATAAGAGAATAAAAGCTCAGCTTCATGGCTCTTGGGTTAGTTGGGAAAGTATAGCTTTTGCCCTTAGGATTTGCTGACTTTGTCTTCCTCAGCACTTACCTTTTGGAAGAAGATCTTCATTCAAGACTTCAACCCTAGTCAGTGTCTCAGACCCCACAGTCCCATGTCCAGAAGGCCCATCCCCAATAATGCAATCAAGAACTAGCCCACCCCACCCCTTTACCTCAGAAATTCCTGAATGAACCTCATGCTGCAATATGTCCAGGTCAACAACATTAACAACTGCCCTCTGCCTCTTCTTGAGGTCATAGGTTTATTAAAAAGAAGCTCTTAATTCTTGTTTTGGCTGAAGATGTCCAAACAAAGAGATTGAAATTCTGACCAGAATCTCTTTGACTACATAAACTAGCCCACTGGTCAGCTGGTCCAGGGAGGGTCACAATAACATTGTGGGCATGCATGAAAAATGGGCTAGGCGCCCTGTAGGCATCAGGACCAATCATATCCCATGGGAAGATAGAGAGGAGTTTGCTGTCTTCTGAACTTTGATAGGAGGACATTGAACGCCTCTAAGTTCTCAGCCTCTTTGCTGTTCTTTAAACACACCAGCTCTGTTCCCACCTTGGGCCTTTGTACCAGCTGTTCCCTCTACTTGAATTATTCTTAACCAGACAAGTCCATGTTTGATCCCTCACTCCCTGCATGTCTTTACTCCCACCTTCTTTATTATTATTATTATTATTATTATTGAATCATAGCTGTGCACATTAGTGCAACCAAGGGGTACAATGTGCTAGTATCATATACAATCTGAACTATTTTCATCAAACTGATTAACATAGCCTTCATGGCATTTCTTATTGTATGAAGACATTTGTATTCTGCATATAGTAAGGTTCACCTGTACCCTTCTAAGAAGCACCGTAGGTGTGGCCCCAAGAATGGAAGAAAAAGTATCCAATGTACTCAGCCCTACCATGAAGCTAATTTGTAGCTTTCATATGAAGGCTATAACCCAACTAAAGCACAAGAATATGGGAAAAGGGGCAAGGGATGGGAGGGGAGGGGCGAGGATGCCATGCCACCCTCTTAATCAGGCTTACCCTGGCCACTCTGTTTAAAATGATGCTCATCTACTTCTATCCCCGTGCCATACTCTCCAATTTCTTTTTTTTTCTGTAACACTATCACCATACATTTTGTAAAATGTACTTATTATGTTTATTATTTATTTTATTTCCCTCTCACTAGAATGTAAGCTCCAAAGAGAAAATAATTTTAGTATGTTTTGTTCACTGATACATCCCAAGAACTTAAAACTGTGCCTAGCATACATTAGGTACTCAATAATCATTTGCTGAATCCAAGAGTTTTGCATTCGTTGCATTGTAAGATACAAGAATGAACTCACAGGTGCATGAATAAATGTAGATAGAAATTTCTGTGTAGTGGGAACAGCAATGAGGCAGAGGCCTGTGAAGAAAGATATCTAGAGAGAAATGCCAGGAAAAGAGAAGTTAAAAGACTTTTAAGAACAAAGGTATACAAAATAAAATGTTGTGTTATTTGCATCATTGTACTATAGCACTTTCTCTAGTGCGTTTTGTTAAACTGTCACAAATTCTTTAACACTTCTTTCATTGACAGGTGGGAGTCTATGTTTTCACTCCTTGAATAGCTACTCCAATCATTACACTTTAGCAGGAATGAAGCTTTGGGACTTTTGAGGTTGCATACTGAAATACCTCTGACTATTTCTCTTGAATGCTTGCCCTGGAGACAGTCCCTCATGGGAACAAGCCACTCTAAGAGGCCATGCGTAGGTGTCCAGTTGACAGTCCCAGCTGGGCACAAGCCTTTGAGTCACACATGTGAGTGAAGATACTCCCAGATGACCCAGCCTTCTGCTGGATTGAGTCACCCTCCTTTGAGGCTTCAGGTATTAGAGAGTAGATATGCCATGACCTCAGTGCATTTGTTTGAATCCTTAAAAAAAAAAAAAAAAAAGCGAGCATCATAAAGTGACTGCTATTTTATGTGACTAAGTTCTGGGAGATTTGTTAAAGCAGCAAAACAACTGGAACAAATTCCATCCTCCGGTCACACAAATGACCTCACAGACTAGAGTGTAGCTTTGTGGAAATATGAGTCAGTGTGGAAATCCGAATCAGTAAAAAGCAAAGACAGAAAGTTAAACCCTAACTGAGAGAATAAGAGTCATTCAGGACAAAAACTGGAGGAAGAAATGACCTAGAGGCAGAAATGAACAAGCAGAAAGTCTCTAGAAATCATCAAAAAAAAAAAAAATAGAGAAAACGGAGAACTGACCATAGTTAACCTTTGAGATAACCTTTGACAGGTGACTTACATCTGAGTTTCAAGAGGAAAGTAGGGGACCTTTGCATATTAATGCTTGTTATATTTTAATTAGCAGCAATGATCTAAAGCGCAGGATTTCAGCTATGGGTATCAATATCCTAGAATTGTGTTTATCAGTTGACCTTGTGTCTTGAACTTGAAATCTGGGATTCTCCAACTCTTCTGTCTGGTAATTTGTTAACATCTCCGGAACTCTTTCTCCCTATCTGTGAGTGGAGATTGTAACAGTAGCTACCTTACGGGGTTAGGATTAGGAGTTAACATGAGGAGAGCACACCAGGCGGGGGGTAAAACGCAGGACGTCCTCAGCACATCCGACCTATCCATTTAGCCAGTGATCAACTCTGCTCATCACACTTCTTACAGATCTTCTATGTGTGTCCCCACCACTCCAGCCTTCTCATTTCCTTCCTTCCTGTCCTCTCCCAACCCACCCTGCACAGTGACTCCAGGATTATCCTCCTACAGAACACCACCAAGTTATTAACGAAACAACCATGATGCCGCATTGCCTCCGAAGCCCTAGAGGACTTCCTGGTTTTCAGCCTCAGCACCTCCACCTCCACCTCCAGCCTTCTTGCCTCCCACTATCTTCCTGTAGCTGTGTTTTTCCTCCACAAATATGTTTTCTGCCCCAGTGATGTTCTTTCCCCTGACTTTCCCGACTCTCCAATGTGGTCCTTTATGGGAGCATGTTCTCAGCAAGGCACACTGAAATCCTAAGGAGAACCTGCGGGCAGAAACATTAATTCTCAGGATTCATTTCTGCTTCATTATAAAGAGAAAGTGGGGGAAAGGTGGGATGAGATGGGCCCACCTCAGGGAAGTTGCTCTAGTACATGGTTTCCAGGTTCTTCTTTGAGAGCAGTTTATGTTGAACAGCCCTCTGACTACTTCAGAGCTACACTGGCCCCTGTCTCCTTCATACTTCACAGCACGTGGTCAGGAAAAAAATGTCCATCTGCAGCTTTATAAGTCACTGGTGCCTTTTATCTCCAGAGTGCAAGGGACAGGAAAGACAGGGAAAGAAGTTGAATAAAAGGAATCATGATAATAAACTTCTAAAATTATAATGATTGGGGCATGTTTGTCTCCCCTGTCCCAACCACCTTGACACACCCCCACTGAGACAGCAGGTGCGCACATATAGTGTCAGTGTCACAGAACCATCCTCTAACACACCAGGTGTTGGTGTTTGCTTCTGTCTTCTCCTCCTTGTTTTGCAAAATGCAGACCTTCAGGACTTAGTTTTTCATACACAGAACTGTAACGACAAATACGTGATGAATGAATGAGTGATGGGTGGATGGATGGCGGAGTGGTGGAAAGAACCTATTGCACGCAGGATCAGTAGATTTGCTACTTCTTAACTTCACAGCCTCAGGTCAGGTTTTAAACCTCTCTGGGTCTCAGTTTTCTCATCTGTAAAACTAAAAAGGTGCAACAAGGATTGTAGAAGAGAAAGAGTCACAGAAAAAAGAAGTCGGTCTTCTCTTCCTTCAAGGACCAGTCCCACCCATCACCAGGGTGGAGGCTTTATCTACTTCTCCAGGCAACACTGACACTCACTCCTTTACAGTCAGTCCCCCCCTTCTGCTTTCTCCATGTGTTTGTCATAGTTGAACACTGAGGTCCAAGAAAGTGCTATGGAGAAGAACAGAATTTAAAAACTAACCAACTGGAGACACCGCTAGAAAATGAATGGAGGACAGAGGAGAAAGCTGGAAATGACAGGGGTGTAGAGAACACTTTAAAAAAATCCACAGGGAAAAAAGAAAACAGAGATGTCTGTAAGGAGAAAAACAATGATGAATGTGCCTCAACCTCCATGGAATAAGAAATCTATCAGCATGAGATTGGCAGATATTTTTAGAGCAGGAGAGTAAAGGCTGAGAGCAACTGACAGCTCCCTAGACCTTCCCTGGGAAGGGCCAAAGGGATGTCATTTTAAGGCAAGGAGGAGACGTCCGTTTGTCAGTGAGTCACCTCTGTTCCAGCAGAAATTTCTGCACTCACAGAATTCCCAAGGAGGGATGGTAAAGGTGGGTTTCAGGCCTCAGTGTGGTGGGGAACGAGAGGGACCAGACGCTTGCTCATTGATGCCACAGTTGCAGAGGAACAGTGCCACCCAGTGTTCTCAAGATTGCATCTTTCCAACTTTTATCGTTCTTCACAACTGAAGGAACTGGAGAATTTATTTCAGCTAAGACATACTTTGAGCTAAAGTATTTCCAGTTGGTTCACTGGCAAATGTAAATGTTGCAATCGCTCATTTGATGCTTTTAGAGAGGGAAGCTGGGTTAGAGAAGAAAAAAAGAGGATGATGGGAGTCCCAGTTAGGCATCAGCATAAAGCCCTGCAGGACTATAGAGACAGTTGGTTTCAGAAGCTTCAACTTCGGAGAGAGCTGTCATTCAACGTGGCAAGGGCAAACTGAAGGTATGCACTAAGCTACTGGTGGTGCCGAAGCACGGAGGCCACAGTGGAAGCTGTGTAACACGCCCCGTAATTGCAGTGAATGTCAAGATCGGTGGGAACAGAGGAGTACAGTTAATTTGACACATATAATAGAAAGATTAAGAAGTTAGACCGCAGGGCCCTAATCCCAGCTACCATTTTCTCCCTGGGGGTCCTAAGGAAAGTTACCTTAAAATCTCTCTTCATTTCAGCTTCCCCTGTGAAAATAGGAGTGGTAATAATGACTTTACCACATTGCAAGAAAGATTAAGTAATTTAATGTATTTGAAAAAGCCTAACACAATGCCAAAACCTAAAAATATTCATTAAAGGTGGTTTCTTGTTATAGGAGAAACTTCAGGAAGGGTTTCAATGGAAAAGCAACTTTTGAGCTAGACCCCACAGAGCTAGGACTCCCTTTTTTTTTGGCTAAAAAACTGTCATCCTCCTTAATTGAGGAAGCAGCTCAAGACAGGTGTTCATGGAGTGGTGAGAACTCTTGCAGCTGTCCCTCCAGCCACATCCCATGACTCATTCCAAGGGATTCAGGGGGGACAGCTGTCACAAGCAGGTCACTCGGATATCCCAAAGGACATACAGGGTTATCACCAGGGGGAGGGAGACTAAAAATGGAGCAACCCCCCCTATTCCCAAACAGCCTCTTCTGCAGAGCTTCTGTTAGAGATTGAAACTCCAATTTCCCTGCAGACTCATAAGCAACGACTGAAACCTGCAGGTCAGGGAGCTATTTGTTAAAGATGCTGAACAGAGTTATTCCTGTACTCTGGGAGGGTGACCTGCTGCTTTTCTGCCTCTAATGGAGTCAGAAAAGAAGGCTTTGTTACTGAAGAAAATTAGGGTTATTCCAGTGTGAAAATGATTCTCAGAAATGCCTGTTTTCCCAGTCAGTGAGAAACACCTATTTAAATATCTCTCGCCTCTACCACTGAAATTTACAGATTCCTCCAAGTCCCAGTCAACAATCACAGCAACGCTTCAGGTGAGAGGAAGTAGATTCTTACTGTGTACATGGAAAGGCTTCTTTCCCCACACATCCCTAAGTGGAAGAACATGTCAATACGCTTCGCTTACAGCACCACCTAACGTTCACTTCCCATGCAGGAGATATCTTTCCTTTAGGAATCTTGCAAAATCCATGCTCTTTCATCTTAAGTTTGGCAATCAGGAAAAATAGCGATCAGTACAAAATGAGGCCCCAGAATACGCCAAAGAAGTGAAAGTGACACACTCGGCCTAAGAGAATATATCTTAATTATAATTAGGAAGGCAGGGAGTGACATCAGAGCAGAGGAGTAAATGTGTAAGCATGTCAAAATTAAACATAATGCAATACAAAAACAATAATTGAGCACCAAATAAAGGCCGAGTATTGCTGGGCGCTGGAGATATTGCAGTGCTAAAGAGAGCACTATTGTTTTCAAGGAGCTAACTTCAAAACAGATGATGGTAGTACAGAATAACTAAGTATGTGAGCAAGCTGTAAAGAAGGCCCTAAAAGTGCTAGTGGAAGATTTTTAAGAGTAAATTCAAGAACTCAGAGGTCAGAAATAGATGAGAGCTGTATTGAAGTGTTACCAGACCTAAAAGATTAAGGCAGGAGCTGAAACTGGGAAGCCCATCAGAAGGCTGGGAGCTGTTTTGAATGGCTGCTTCCCCAGCACCCAAACCATCTCCCCCACAAAAAGACAAAGATTTTCCTTTGAAGAACTATGCTTGCCCCAATTTTTCAGCAAATCAGTTTGGACAGAAGTGACCCTACCTTCAGCTGTAGGGGTGGAACTCAGCTGACCTAAACAGTCAGCACGTGACTCTTTGGTCACTGACACTGGTTTTCAGAAGATGTGACTCAGTTTAAACCAGTAACGCAGGAGGAGACGTTTGTTGGAATTTAAATAAAGGAAGTGTCTCTTTTCCACAGGAGCGAAAAGAAAAGACACCACCCTTGCTCTGGACAACTGTGTGTTCCAAAACTGTTGCAGCTAATACTGCTCTATAAGCTAAATGGTTAACAGGGCAAGGTGATAAGGAGAAGGGAAGGTAACATTGTGAATGGCAGAGTCCAGATGACATCATGAACCTCTGGGATCAAACTGTCACCTTTTCCATTTGATAAGCCAATAAGCTATCTTTATGTATTAAACTAGTTTTTAAAAAATTTTTCAAGCTATAAAAGTAATGCATGCTTATTGAAACATGCAAAGTAATAAAAGACATAAGATAAAACTAACCAGCTTCTTCTATATTCTTTCCCTTCCTACCCTCTGAAATTTTCTATATTAACAGGTGGTTAATTTATATGTCCCAAAATTTATATGTCCAAAGTTCTAACTTCTAGTGCTTTACAAAGTGATTGGATTTGGTGATAGCGTCTTTGAAGAGATGATTAGAATAAAATGAGGTCACTGGGCTGGTCCCTAATTCAATACAACCAGTATCCTTACCAGAAAAGATGATTAGGACAGATTAGGACACAGACACAGAGGAA
The DNA here is from genome assembly GCA_963573935.1 of Arctocebus calabarensis. Lineage (NCBI taxonomy): Eukaryota > Metazoa > Chordata > Mammalia > Primates > Lorisidae > Arctocebus > Arctocebus calabarensis. The sequence goes on from CAUYON010017966.1 coordinate 13,349, forward strand.
GGAATATGTAAAGACACAGGGAGAAGGCAGACATCACAAGCTAAGGAGGGAGCCTTCAAAAGACACCAGTCCTTCTGTACCTAATCTTGGATTTCCAGACTCCAGAACTGTGGAAAAATAATTTTCTGTTGGTTAAGCCACTGCATAGACTCCTCCTACCCCCAGATTCATATGCTGAAACCGTAACTCCAATAGGATGGTATTTAGAGGTAGGGCCTAGGGAGGTAATTAGGTTTAGATGAGGTCATGAGGGTGGGGCCCTCACAATGAGATTAGGGCCCTTAAGGAGCCCAGAGCTCACTGGTGCTCATTCTCATTCAATCTCCTAGTCATGTTCACTCTATGTGCAATGGTTCTCAACCTTCCTAATGCCACAAACCTTTAATACAGTTCCTCAAGTTGTGGTGAGCCCCAACCATAAAATTATTTGTATTGCTGCTTAATAACTGTAATTTTGCTACTGTTATGAATCATAATGTAAATATCTGATATGCAGAATGTATTTAGATGACCCCTGTGAAAAGGTCGCTCAAATCCCAAAAGGGTTGCCATTCACAGGTTGAGAGCCGCTGCTCTATGTGAGAATGATACAGCATGAAGCACAGACAGCTGCATGCAAGCTTGGAACCAGACCCTCACCCTCACCAAGAATTTGACCATGTTAGACCCCTGATCTGGGATCCAGCTGTCACGCTTCTGAGAAATTTCAGATGGAAATCCTCCACAAGACCCAGGTAACATGGTTTTCTAAAAGCCAATTTGATAATTGGCATATGTTAAAAATATTGAATGTGTTTTTATGGAGAATTACTTAACTATTGGGACTATTTAAGATTCTAACTTGTACGATAAGTAATTGATACCACTTCTGGGCGAGGGGTACACTTTCCTCCCACCAAAATCATCCCCATTCTTAAGACTTCCTTTAAAAAACAGAAGGGAAACATTTTTAAAACCATCCCTGAAATCCCAGCTATGCACTCAGCAAATTCTTTTTATTTATTTATTTATTTTTTTGGAGAGAGAGTCTCACTTTGTTGCCCTCAGTAGAGTGTCATGGCATCATAGCTCACATCAACCACTCAAACTCTTGGGCTCAAGTGATTCTTTTGCCGCAGCCTCCCAAGTACCTAGGACGTAGTCACCCACCACAATGCCCAGCTATATTTTTTTAGAGATGAGTTTTCGCCCTTGCTCTGGCTGGTCTCGAACCTGTGAACTCAGGCAATCCATCCGCCTCATCCTCCCAGAGTGCCAGGATTACAGGCACGACAGTAAATTCTTTTAATTCCAGTTCTAAATTCTTGGAGGTTTTTGTTGTTAAATCATGGTCAAATTTAATTTGTGTTTTTTATAGTTCAATAACATTATACCAAGATCTCCAAATATATAGACAATCTAAAAAGATCCTTGTACTTGGTTTGGAGATGTATCTTCAAAGGTATCCTTCGAGATAGTCTTCAGGGTAAACGCGCAGTGAGGCTGGACCCTCATTGCTGTGATTTCCTTCCTCATTAATCAAACACAGGTGAAAAAATTGATGACAAAGATACCGTTAGGCCTTTGTGTTTTTACAAAGATGCTGCCACCAAAGTCTTAAAACTTACAATGAATCAGTGTAACACATTTTGTTATTTAATGTCTTGCAGTACACTAGGGCAATAAAAAAATTTTCAACATTGTTCAAGTATTCTAACCAAGTCTAATCAAATATGCAAGCTGCATTTTAAAGAATACAAAAAAATCTCTAATGTAAGGTAGAGGTCAACTCAAACAAGTCATAAAGTGGGATGTGGGATGTGGAGCAATAGATCAAGTTATCTGGTGTCTAGGTGAAGGCAGGTGAGGCTCCGTAGGCATCAGCCCCAAAGAGCAAGAGTGCTTACCTTGTAAAGGTTTTAGGTAAGGTAGGAGAGGCAGAATATTACTTTGGTGTGCTAGTGACTGTTGCCAGGTAGGGTTCCAGCTGGCTTCCTGCTGAGACCATTCTGTTCACTTATGGTTCAGCCCCACTGGAGATAGTGTGTTTACTAATTCCTCATTTCTTCTGACTGGATACCACAAGGGGGTAGTTTCAGCAGAGGTCACTGAACAGCCAAGATGGAACTGCCTGGGCTTGCTCTATTTGTGGAGTTCCACCGACCAACCTATCAGCTAATATGCACCCAAAAATTGAAGAAGAAATGTATTGTAAAAGGCTGGGAGAAAAAAAAATTGCTAAAGCTCCCTTTATCTCCTCTGAAGTATTTTTTAAATAAATGTCATTTCATATGCTTGAGGTTTAACCACATGATGTTGCAGGACACGTGTAGATAGTGTGGTTACGACAGGTAGTTACGACAGTGCGACAGACTAACGACCATCATTTCATGTAAGTTCCTTTGTTGTGTGTAACAAGAGCATATAAGGAGCCCTATAAAGTTTTAATCAGGCCCAATTTTGTTGCAGCTGGCTTGGGAAGAGAATAATGAGTTTCTATTTTTGGAGGTCCCGCTAATCAGAAATTGTACAATAAATTGCCAGGCACAGGAAAGGGTGAAGCGTGCTCAGGCCCCATCTCAGTGACAAAGGGATTAAGCGCCCAAGGAACACACTGCATTTCTGCATGTGAGAACTCACGATTATTTCAGACTATGGGGATAGAGAAACAGAGTTCTTTCTAATCTGCCCTGGTATTTCCAAAGAAAAATACCCTTTCACTGACACAGCAGGAGAGAATTTCAGAAGACATGTGATCAGTGCCTTTTTTTTCCTTTCAACCAATGAAGACCTGTATCAAAGAAGGGTTTTTTCAAACTGGATGAACCCACAAGGTGGCAAAAGAGTCTTTTTTACTTGTATTTCTTAAAACAATAGAATAGATTAGCCAATTATTTTAAAAAATCGAAAAGTAAAATTCTATCATTGTGCTGGGTAGACTGGTTTCATCTGTACAGGCATAAAGATATCTGGGGCTCGGGTGAGAGGAATGGATGACTTCTAGGAACTCTTATATTCTATTGAATTGATATGACTTCATCGTGAAACTGGATATGATGCAGGAAGACAGTCAGACCGAAAGGGTATTTTTCTTTGGAAATACCAGGGCAGATTAGAAAGAACTCTGTTTCTGTATCCCCATAGTCTGAAATAATTATGAGTTCTCACATGCAGAATCTGACACGGATGACTGGGTGAGCGCCATTAGACCAAGAGGACAGCAAGCTCTCACTTTCACAACCTTCTTCTCTCTCTCTTTTTTTTTTTCAGTTTTTAATAGTTTTATGACAGGTAAAAGTGCATTTTGTAAAGTGTTTCAATATCTGGTTTCATTTGGCAAGTGGTAACAGTCAACTCCCCATGGTTCATGAATGGTTTTATTGTTACCATAGATACCCTCAACACAGTCAAAGTGAATCAGAAATACTACCTATTAAGTATAAGTCTGTCTGCTTCAAACATAAAGCATTACACAATCAAATAAAAATGCACCATTATTTCCCATCTACTAGTGCAGAAGCTGAGGAATTAACAAGTACTTCCGTTAAATTCCAACTTTAATCATTTCTAAGATTTATCAAATATAAATATTTTATGAATGTAAAACTAAGCTCTTTTAGAAACAGTTTACCAAGTGATGGGTTCGAACATATTACAGGGTTAAGTAAATGACGGATGAGGCTACACTCAGTCTTTTTCTAAGTGCGTATTAGTCAGGTCTATCCACAGGAGGTAATGTGAAGATAGGCCGAAAGCAATGGATAGGTAACTCACCAACTCCAGACAGCAAACTCCTATACCCCAATTTATTTCACAGGTCTGATTTTACCTATTGCTGCCAAATGCCTTTCTATCAGACCATCAAGTTCTTTAATATCAGGGCAAATAACATAATTACAGTTAGAGAGTTTAAGCAGGAGAAAGAAGTGTACCGAGGAAGTACTAATATCTCTTAGCATGTAAGTATTTGTGCAATAGTAAAAGACATAAATGAAATCAGGGAACCTGTTTTATAAAATAAAATCTAACAGGGGCAACAAATGAATCAAGATGCCTATCTGCCAGGGAGAAGCAAATAACCAAACTGACTACATGCCATGTATGAGCAAAACCATCCCCTGTAGCAGGGACTGAGAAACTGTACAGGGCCAGACAGAAAGATTTTAAGTTCTGCAGGCTCTTTCATACTATTGTACTCAGCCACAGCAGCAGGAAAATGGGCAAAAATAAATGAACATGGCCATATTTATGGGTAGCACAAAAAAAACAGGTATTTTGCCAACCCCTGCTTTCTGTAAAAGACCTTTCTAGTTAAGACTGCTATCTTCAGCTTCTATACTCAAAACTGACTCTGCTCTTAGTGTCATTTCCTTTTAGAAAAGTCCCATTCCATAAAAATAAATTCTTTAGGCACTTAATATTCAATTATGTATCAAAAAGTAAATACTATTTCAGTTCCATGAGACTTTATTTTTACTTTCTAGTTCCATGTCCTTTATCTATTAAGAAACAAAGCTGCCTTTTGTTGGAAAGTATTCACTTACTGCTTTGGAGGAAGCAGAATATTAATGTTTATTTTGTTAGTATAGATTAATAGAAAAGTAGAATTTCAATTATTAGAAGTATATTTAGTCTCTAAATCTTGCTTTCTATTATGGGTCTTCCATTATTTTATTAATAACCATTGAAAAGGCATACTACCCTAAGACTAAGTTTTTAGTGCCATGATGAAAATGTCACATCAGATAAATGTTCCATGCCATTCCCCTGAAGACCTCTGGTGACTTAGTTTGCCATTAAGATACATGCTTGAAAATTCCTGTTTTCTTGTGGAGTTTGAAAGAGTTGAATACTATGATTCTCTACAAGTGAGTTTTTCTTGGAATTCTTTTAAGATGAAAAAATTCTTAAATTCTTTTAAGATTTCTTCACATATTTAGGTAATCTGTTCGTAAGAACTTCATTGAAAGCACTAAAAATGTTGCTAGAAGTAATGGGTTTTACAAATTGGTTTATAAAAATGTATTGATAGCTTGCTGTATAACAAAAATTGGCTTTGTGATTTCTGATGGTCCAGTTAATGATATGTCTATGATGTTCCACATTTTATATTTTGCTTTTTAAAAGTAGCTATTAAAATACGAGTCTATCATGTTTGAAGATTTATAGATACTTAGTGTAGTAGTCTAACAGAATCAGGCAAATTTACTCAGTCCTTGGAATAGAAGGTGGTATTTTACACAACCTACTTCTTCTGGAGGACTCAGCCCTGACTTGGGTTCCACCAACCAGGTGTCCAAGAGGTCTATTCAAAACTGAACAAGAGGGGGCGGCCACCAACTCAAGAAATTCATTTCCCCAGAGAGGATTGAGAGTGAAGTAGCAGAGTTCCTCACACAGAAGCTGTGGCTCCAGTGTCTAGGCATGACCTCAGTGGTTTCTGCTATGTAAGCCTTGCATTGCGATGTGGGCCATGTTCATGACTAAACAGCTTCTAAGCCTGATTCTTTAGTTTTCTTAGGAGTCCCTAACTTACTGTTACTTTTACATTGCCTTTCCCCTCAAACCTGCTAGAAGAGTATGGTATCTGGTTTCCAAATACAGGTCCTCTGTGAGCCTTACTGCTCGGTATCCACAGCCTTGTGCTGGCCCCTCCCCTTGCATCTGGACTGGCCCTGTGACTCATCACACAGATCGTGGTGCAGTGACCTTGTATGACTTCCAACACTAAGTCATAAGAATTCCTGTAGCTTCCGCCTGTGTATCTTGGAAAGATGGCTCTCGGGAACTACCAAATCATCATACTGCCAGAAACTTAAGCCACCATTCCTCTCTCTACTTCAAGAGTTCTAACTTTTTAGATTCCACATGTAAGTGACATCATATGGTAGTGTTTTCTGCGCCTGGCTTATGTCCCTGATCATATTGTCCTCTGGATTCACCCTTGCTGCAAATGACAGATTTTTCTTTTTCTTTACAGTTCCAACAAATTTCTGTTCACCAATGATGGACACCTAGGTTGTTGCCATATCTTGGCTGTTATGAATAATGCTTCAGTGAACATGGGGATGCAGATATCTGTTTGACTAACTGATTCTATTTCCTGTGGCTGTATATCCCGAAGTGGGATAGCTGGATCATAGAGGGGTTCTATTTTTAATTTTTAAAGGAATTTCCATATTGTTCTCCAACATGGCTACACTAATTTACAATGCCATCAGTAGCATATAGTATTTCCTTTTCCAACACTTGTTATCTTTCATCATTTTGATACCAGAAGCTAGAGTGGTTTCATCTGTATAGGCAGAACGATATCTAAGGCCCAGGTGAGAGGAATGGATGACTTTGAGGAACTCAGAAGGAGGGACGGTGGACAAGGAAAGAAGAGAAGCTGGTCAACGGTTCAAAGTTTCGATTAAATAAGAATAAATTCTGGTGTTTCATTACACAGTTGATTACTATCAACTACGGTTAATAGTAATTACTATAACTGTATACTATAACTATGTACAGCATATTGTGTATTTCAAAATAGCAAAGAGGATTTTAAATGCTGTCACCACAAAATGTGATAAACCTCTGAGGTGATGATAAGCTAATTAGCCTGACTTGATCATTCGACGGTGTATACAATTATCGAAACATCACATTGTACATCATTAATACATTCAATTATCTGTCAATTAAAAGCAAAACTAAAAAAAAGAAACTTTAGCCACATAAGAGGTATGCATAGTGTAAGGACAAGTGCAAATTTAAAATAAAAGGCTTCCTTCTCCCCTTCCCTTCTTCTCATGGCATGTACTTTAGAAAACTTGTAATTTTCCTTTTTTCTTCTCTTTTGAAATGTCTATAAGTTCTTTTGAAGACGAGATATGTTTTTTGTCTTGTCAGCATGAAGACCCAAAAATCCCTTTCTCTCTGGCCTGGGAGTGTCTCTTTAAAAGTAACACCAGGAGAGAAAGCATCTCTATCTCCCAGAGTCTGCCAGGAGAGAAAGCATCCCTATCTCCCAGAGTCTGCCAGGAGAGAAAGCATCCCTACCTCCCAGTGTCTGCCAGGGTAGGAGCCTAATTTTTGTTAGTTTCTTGCTCCAAGTCTCCATTACCTCTTGTCATAAAGATATAAGGAATTTAGGCTTTTCCTAAAATTAGCTAACACAATAGTTATCCCAATCACCAGGTAGTCAGGATGAACGGTGCTGTCAAGTTCTCTTACTTGACAACTAGTTATTCTTTATTTTGAAAACACATATGCAATGGGTGATACCTGCTTGGCTATATAAGGTGAGGTTTCCTTCTGCCTTTGCGACCTCTTAGTGCGCGGCCTGTGACACACATCGTGTTCTGGTTTAATGTTCATTTAATGATAAAACTTTCCATTCTCTACTTCCTTTGCAAGCAGACCCTCTCGATTAGGGGAAAACTTTGTTTTAAATTATACTTCCTCAATAGGAGATGCGCTGGTTGTCAGCCCCATCCCATCCAAGGTCCCAGGTGACAGCCCGAGGCAATTGCCAACCATGCGATGACCCATCCTGGACGTCCAGCCTAGTGAGCCCTCGAATGACCATGGCCCCAGTCAAAATCTGACCACAACTACATAACACACTCCAAGTCACAACTGCCTCGCTAGGCCAACCAGCCATAGAACAGCAAGAGAGAAAAAATTACTGTTTAAAGCCGTTAAGTTTGGGGGTAGCTTCTTATACAGCAAGAGATAATTTCCAAAAGACTTTTGATTCACTGTTGTAACTAAGAACTCTGATACATGTAACCTCTCTTGTCTTTCTAGGTGGAAAGTATCCTGGGAGATGGGGATCCTTCCCACCTCTGAATACCCTGTTTTAACTGGTATTATTTTTTGTACAGAGTAGTTGCTAATAGATTTTCCTTTTTAAAAATCTCTTTTTGGGCAGATTGGGGTTTAAACAGAAACAACAAATTGGATGTAATACATGTCAGTCGAACAAAATTGAGTATTTTTATCTAGCAACTGCTTCTAAAAAAGCATTTGCTTCTGTTTGTTTACACACACATCTGCAAATAATTTCCCTACAGTTTAAAGCCAATATACAAGAAATTATGTTTTGGGAGTGCCGAGACTGTTCCATTTTCTCAAAATTATTTCCAAGCTCTGGCCTTGGTTCATTAGGCATTTCAGTTTTATACGCACTTCAAGTGACCCCATTTGGAGTTTCTATACCTACCCTTTCCCAGTTTTCATGGTTTAATTAAAAGTTTCTTAATTGTTGATCATAGGGCCCTCTTTCATAAGCATCCAGAGAACATGGTAAAGACTGAAACCAAATGATTTAGCACAAAAAAATACGCTATCTGCAGGGACCCCCAGGCTTCCATTTCTCTGGAGCATAAGCCTGTTCATGTAACAAATATTGGATTCTGTTTCTATAGACGCATACTGTCTCCTGTGAATCAACTTGTTCATTCCCCTGACAGGTTACTGATTTGAAGATTTGAAGATAAAAGCAATTTAGATGTGGTCTTTATGCTTTTTTCAGGCCTAGAAAATGCCTTTTAGCTGCAATTTAAATTGAACTTTGGAAAATTAAAGCTGCTTTCCTTCATTGATTTGGATCCTTTCTGATGTGATTAGACCTCAACAGAGATGCTCAGGAAACTTGGGCTCACCGCATCAATTCTCTGTCCTGTCCCTCATCTATCTGTAAAAGCCTCCCATGGCAGGGATACCAGCCATTCACAGAGAAAGGATTGTTGTAGAGGAGACGTAGCTGGGCGCTGTGGCTCATGCCTGTAATCCCAGTATTCTGGGAGGCTGAGGTGGGGGGATTGCTTGAGCTTGGAAGTTCAAGACCAGCCTCAGCAAGAGTGTGACCCCATCTCTATTAAAAATAGAAAACTAGCTGGGTGTTGTGGCGGGTGCCTGTAGTCCCAGTTGCTTGGGAGACTGAGGCAAGAGGATTGCTTAAGCCCAGGTGTTCGAGGTTGCAGTGAGATATGATGACACCATAGCACTCTACCAAGGACAACAGAGTGAGAGTCTGTCTCAAGAAAAAGGAGACATAGGGAGTGAAAACCAGACCGCAAAGCCTGTTCCAAGCAACCACCTCCTGTGTGACTCATTGAAATCGCCAGTGTCCATAGAGCATGGGATAATGACCCCTAATGAGAGGAAGTAAAAAACACTTGAGCAATTTGGAAAAGTAAGGTAAGAAATCGAGGAAGGGGAAAATGCATTCCGTTTCAGCAACCTCATCCCAAACAAAAACAAATGTTAGTATGCACCGCCCCGGGGGGTTGCTGGGAAGCTTCACATTGATAAAATGTAGGCAATACACTGAGCCTTGTGCTTGGCTCCTTGGAAAGTGCTAAACTGATGTCACTTTTCAGCATCATCTTGTCCAGGGTAACAACTGGAAACAATGCATTTTGCTTTGGGCACTGAAAGAGGAGGAGGAAAAGGGAGGAGGGAAAAAAAGAAGGAAGAAAAAGAGGTACAGGAGAAAGAAAAGCAAGAGAAGGATGGGAGAGGATAGAGGAAGGAGAGGAAAAGAAAGGAAAGGATGATCAGAATTAAATCAAGCCAAATGAGAATGTCTGCAGGAAATGAGAGACCACACCTAGAGAATATAAAACATAGGCTAGTGAGACTGAGATGGTTCATGGTCAAGGGAGCAGATTTGTTCATTCAACAATTACTTATTTAATGCTTACCCCATGCCAGTATGTTGCAAAGCGCTGTGGATACAAACATGTCCCCTGCCCTCATGGAACTTAGAGGACAGCAGGATGAAGGGTAATCTAAAAGGTCACTGTGGCACAGGTGTGCTATGGTACGGTGACAGTGGAAGTGCTGCCTTGAAGCAGGGCTCCAGATGGTTTTTAGTTGGTAAGGGGGATGCAAGGGATGTGTGGAAATGCTTCAACCTGCCTCCTAATAGGACAAGGTTACCAAGAAAAGCTACTTAACATTGTAAGTCTGAGCTGCACATCTGTCAGATGGAAATAATAACAGTAGTAGCCTCACCCGGTGTTGTGAAGAATCAATACAACAGTCCTTATAAAGCACTTTCACCAGTGAAAGCCCCACGGCCCAGCTCCGCACTCTAAATCTGTTACTTGCCTTGCAGGCAGGGAGCGGAGACAGAGAACTCCACTTCTCCCCAGAGCCATCCTTCCCTAAATGTTCACCTCTCCCCCAGAAGATGGATATTGGGATATTTGCTCAGCAATTGTCTGTCCTGTTCTTACAGTCCTGACATGCAGAGCAGAGGGAGTGAAGAGTAAACAGGTGATTGTCATTCGGAGACATGTGTGATTATTATAAGAAATATGATTATATGTAATTATTATGAGTCACAGAGGTTTCCGCTCAATAGAGTAGGTAGGATAGCCCCCAAATGAAACATAATTCACTCTTTATTTATTATACTGGTTGTACTTTCAGTTCTCCCAAGAAGATTTTTTAAAAAGCAAACACCAAGTTCTCAGCCCAGGCCAATTGAATCCAAAACCCAACCATGGTATGACATCAAAGCTACCCCATTCTTCAAAAAAGAAAGACCACCCAGGGGTACAAAGTGCATCCAGAGTCGAAAATGATTTGTCCATAATCTTTGCCTTCCTTTCCAATTTCCATTTTTCTCTTCTCACCCCCTGAGTGTCCTCAACCCCCTGCAGCTTTGAAATCTTTCCTTTGGCTCTAGACACACGTGCCCCATGACGCGAAGTCCATTCAGCGAGAAGCAGGGCCAGTTCTGCCCTCTGCACCCACCTCTCTCCTCAGCCCTGACCTTGGCCAGGAGGGCCAGCCATCATGCCCTCTCCACAGCAGGATGAGCCCATGTCCCTGCGGCTTTTCCCTCTGTCTCCTCCTCTCGCCTCCTCTGCTTCTGCCTTCATCACTCAGGCCACCATCATTTCTGCTGCCCTTCCCAAACGCAAATCTGAACACGATGCCTCACTAGTATTTCTGGATTCTCCACAGTTTTGGGAGTCAAATTCAGGCTCCCAGAATGACCCTCCCAGCACAGCACAGCCTGAGCCTGACCTTGTCTCCTGCCTTTCTCCCCTTGCCATGTACCCCAGCCCAGCTAAGCCTTCGCAGACAGGCCTCCTGCTTCGGTGCCTTGGCACATGCTCCCTGGACTACCTAGAACCCTCTCCCAGCAGGCCAGGGCCAGGTCTCCCTCCTCCGGGCTCATGAGCCCTCTACCACCTTGTGTCATGTGTTGAAATGCGTCTGGCACACTTAGTCCGTGAAGGCCACTGCTACAACATTCCACAAACTAGGGGCTTAGGAACAAGAGAAATTTATTTCTCTGAGTTCTAGAAGCTGGAAATCTAAGGTCAGGCCCCTGGCAGATTCTGTGTTGAGTCAGGGCCTGCTTTCTGGTTCATGGATGGTCCTCCTCTCACTGTGACCTCCCGGGGCAGAAGAGATGAAGAATCTGAGAGCTCTTGGTTTTTATGGTGGGGGAGGAAGAGTGGAGGTTTTTTTTTTTTATTATTGCTTTTGTTTGTTTGTTTGTTTGTTTTTTGAGACAGAGTCTCACTCTGTCACTCTGGGTTGAATGCCATAGCGTCATAGCTCATAGCAACAACAAACTATTAGGCTCAAGCCTAAGACTCCTTTGCCTCCGCCTTCCGAGTAGCTTGGACTACTCAGAGACAGGGTCTAACTCTTGCTCAGGTTGGTCTTAAACTCCTGAACTCAAGAAATTCAAGTTTCTCAGCCTCCCAGAGTGCTAAGATTACAGGCATAAGCCTCTGCCCCCAACCTGGGGTCTCTTTTATAAAGGCATGAATTCCATTTATGGGGGCTTAACCCTCATGACCTAATCACCTCCTGTGTCAATCCAGTTTGTGCTGCTATAAAGAAAATGCCTGAGGTTGGGTAAGTTATAAAGAGGAGAGGATTACTTGGCTCATAGTTCTGCAGAATGTGCATGAAGTGTCACACCAGCATCTGCTTCTGGTGAGGACTGCAGGGAGCTTCCAATCAAGGCTAAAGGTGAAGGTAGAGGAGGTGGGGCACATGGCAAGAGAGGGAGCAAGACAGGGAGAAGGTTGTGCCAGGCTCCTTTAAACAATCAGCTGTATCATGAACTAATGAACCCTCTCGTTATCACGGGGAGGGTATCACGCCTTTCATGAGGGACCCAACCCCATGACCCAAACACCTCCACCAGGCCCCACGTTTAACACTGGCGATCAGATTTCAATATGAGTCTTGGATGGATCAAACATTCAAACCATATCATGTCCCAAAGGTCACACCTCTTTATACTGTCACTTTGGGGGTTAGGATTCCAACAGATGCATTAGAGGGAAGGAGGACACACGCATTAAACCTACAGCACCAATATTAGGTGCTCACTAAATCTCTAAAGGTGTTTGATTGATCTGGACCACAAAGACCCAATTATAGCACAGGAATACAGGGATAGGGGAAAGGGAGGGGAGGGGTGGGGGGAGGATGGGTAGAGGGAGGGCAATTAGTGGGAACACACCTACGATGCATCTTAGCAGGGTACTGGCGAAACTTATTAAAGGTGGAGTATTAATGTCTTTATATAGTGATCAAGGAAATGCCATGAAGGATATCTGTAACAGTATGATCAAAATATTGCTGAATGTATATGAATCGTGCCCTGTGATTGCACCAATGTACATAATTATGATTCAATAAAATTATTAAAAAAAATGTTTATTATGCTGTAAGCTCGGGGACCATATGGAACAGAAAAGCCCAGGGCCTTAAGTATGAAATAGCATTTTGTTGTTTTGCTTTTTCCCTTAGCATTTTGAGTATGTGTCTTTTATCACTGCTGAAATGTGGTCTTTATTGCAGAAAGAGTGTAAGTTTTTTCCAGGAGCAGAAGCCCCAAGGTGTGTTGTTTCACCTACATGTTAGAACTATCTATACCTTCACCCCATTTACTAAGCCATAAAACTCTTCAATCAACTTTAAATTCATAAATTAATAGTGAGGTACAGAAACCCAATCAGTACCAGTTCCACATCTGTATATTGACCAGTTTGTTATAGTCACTTGGATGATCAATTTTCAGAGATTCTCCTGTTTATGAAATTGAGTAATTGATAAAGCCATAAAACTCTTCAAGCAACTTTAAGTTCATAGATTAATAATGAGGTACAGAAACCCAATCAGGACCAGTTCACCACATCTGTATATTGACCAGTTTGTTATAGTCACTTGGATGATCAATTTTCAGAGATTCTCCTGTTTATGAAATTGAGTAATTGATAAAGAAAATGTTCTTATGACTTTTATTTTAAAACATAGTTTGTTCTTAAATGTTTTGTTTTCCAGAGTCAAGAAAATTGTTTCTCATGAAATATATGTAGTTTATAACAATTTGGTAAAGTATACGTTTGTGAATGAAGGCAGAGGTATTTGCTCTTTCTCCCTATTTCATTGCTCCAAGATTCAGGAACTATTTGGGACTATTTTTATTCACATCAGTTGCATAAAAATCTTTCTTTTTATGAGTAAGATATAGTTGAAAACATTGGTTATATTACCAAATGTCATTGCAAATAAATATGAAATGTCATACATATTGAACGATGTGTAGAGGGGTGAGGGCTTGTGCCTATAGTTCCAGCTACTTGAAAGGTGGAAGCAGGGGGATCACTTGAGTGCAGGAGTCTGAGGTTGCAGTGAGCTATGAGGATGTCACTGTGCTTTAGCTGAGGCAACACAGCAATATTCTGTCTCAAAAAATAATTAATTACTCATGTATTCATTCCCCTTCATACTTATTTCTACTTTAGATCTCATTAGCTACTACCAATGGAGTAGTAGGAGTTTAAGCGCAATAAAAATCGAACTTTTGGCTAAAGGAAAAATGGAAAATTGTGTATCAAACAAATTCTAGTAAGTCTTGGATCTTTGTCTCTGAAGGAGACAGCAGGTGGATAAAATCCTGGCGTAGCACAGTCGGATAATACATGATCTGAGGACCTCTACACTGGTGACGGCAGGATGAGTCTAGCATTTCCCTACAAAGATATTAAAATATTGAGCAGCCCAGGAGCAGTCATTAGGAAAATACCCACCACTCCTTGCTTTGTTGGTGTGATTTCTCCCGGAGTCCCCAGATGAGTTCACAGGCACGCTTTTTCTTCTACTGTGGGGAAATGGATTGGAGTCTGATCAGAGACATAATATTGAATGGCTTTTTTATGAAGATACTGAAACATCCAAGAATGTAGAGAACTTTCTGTGACTAAAACCTTGAACTCAGGGCCTATCTGAGAGAGATTTGTTTCCTTCCACTAGATATCTGAGTTCACATTAGGAGATACAATTAGAAATGACTTTTCATGTTGTCTCCTTAGCCCTGAGGCTCAGCTAGCCTCTACTGCTGTCTATATATTTCAAGGGCCATTCAAGTCCAACTCCATGCCATATACTCAGGTTTATTTATTTGCACTTCGTAACAGCTATGTGAGGACAATATGATCAGTCCCACTTCACAGATAACCACGCTTAGGTTCAGAGAGCCTAACGCCCCCTTCCCGCATCAGTGCCAGGGTTGGAATGAGGTTCCATCTCTCACTCTCCCCAGAGGACACTGGGGCAGCCTCTCTTTCATAAGATGGGCTTCCAGGCCTTGAGGAAAAATCAGATCACACCCCCCTGATACTGTGGCATCACAGGGCTTCACTCCATAGCCCCCTCTGGGTATTGAAGAAGATAGAGGAGATGAAATCCCTCCCTTTGTGCCAGGAATCCTGGGTGTAGGGTCCCATGAGTTGGCTGATCCCTGAAGGATCCTTGAGTAGGCTCAGGCAGAAGCTCATGTATTGACCTTGGGGCAGATGAGCCAGAGAAAAGGAAACACATATACTTAAAGCCTATGCTCTTTAGAGTTCATTTCCTTTAATTCTAACAGCTATTCAAGTTACCCGTTATTGTAGTGATTATTCTGATCAAGGTACTTTAGAGGAGTTTAAGTAAACCACTGAGATACTTTTTGTTCCTATCATCAACCAATTCTGAATTATTCTAAAAATTTTCCCATTTTGTCTTCATGACCCCTGGGATGGAGAGAGTTGCCATTACATGTTCCGGGGTTGTTCAACATTTTTTTTTTTTTTTTTTTTTTGTAGAGACAGAGTCTTACTTTTTTCGCCCTCGGTAGAGTGCCATGGCATCATACAGCTCACAGCAACCTCCAACTCCTGCGCTTAGGCGATTCTCTTGCCTCAGCCTCCCGAGTAGCTGGGACTACAGGTGCCCACCACAACTCCCGGCTAGTTCTCTGTTTTGCAGTTCGGCAGAGACCGGGCTTGAACCTACCACCTTCGGTATATGGGGCCGGCACCCTACTCGGTGAGCCACAGGCACCGTCCAGGGTTGTTCATCTTTGGAGTCATATTAGTTTTAAGTCACGGTTTTGTTGAAATTGAAAAATTCTAAGTTTTTACAAAACATTAAGTACTATGTGAAAACTGTGGAGAAAATTCTTGCAAATGACACCTCAGATCCATGCTTTGTGAAACACACATGAAAACAAAGAGACTGACGAGTAATTTCAACACAGAATTCAAATAAATGTGCGCGATTAAGTTTGCAAACTCATCCTGGAAAAAGTGCTGAATACCTCATTGCTAGCATTGTATGAGGTCTGGTAATGAAGTTGGAGAACTTACTACTGTGTACTTATGTTTGCAGCAGTGTGCAAACAACTCAGTAAGGTTTCATAACCTTGATATATCACAGTGTCACACCTGTGTTTGTGTTCACATATGGCACTGTGTTGCTGAGGTGGCATTCATTATTGTTGTTGTGTTTTTCTGTGGTGTATGACGGCTCTCATGGTCATTCCAAAAAAAAGTTTCAAAACTGCTTTGAAGGGGGGACTAGGTGCTGGTATTGGTGCATAGCTCCCCAAAGGCAGTACTTGGAAGGCAACTGTAGTGATATTCCATGATTAGGTATGCAGCACTTTTGCTAGGATGAGTTTCTCAGTTTGATTATCAGACCTTAATGTAGGTATGTGTATAAAAATGAAGATGCTAAATGTGCCAAAATTAGAAGAACTAATAAGATGCAAACATAAATACTAAGAAGAGTATTAAAAAACAAATTCTAACACATGATGATGAGCATGACTGTACTTTTTGTACAGACTGTGTGTGTAGGTGTATCTGTTTGTGAGCACATTACCAGGGACACATCTGCAAAATATGCACCATTGTATCTACAACACACACCTAGGGGTCATCAATTAGGAGTTGGGATTGGGAGAGATTCAGATTAACTTTAATTCAAAAATATGCTGCTGTATATTGTTTCAAGTTTTACATTTAGGGAGAACCATTTTGATGAAATATTAAAAATAGAAAAACTTCAAAAAGATTGACAAAAGTAAGATGCACATATGTTCCTACCCTTGGGGAACTATTCATTGTATTCAGTTTCTTGGCAAAATGCAGTACATTTGAAAAAATGAATTGAGAGAGAGCGTGTTTGTGTGTGTGTGTGTGTGTATGCATGTGCTTATTGTAGCTCCTCTGGCTTAACCACTTCAAATATATCTCACAGTTGAAACCTTTTCTTCTGTTCATTTCAGGACTGGACTCCCTTAAAATAGGGTTAGATAACCCTGAAAATGTACTTTTGTCATAACTCTGAAAAGTGATGGGTACAGAGGGATTGCTGCAGGTAAGTGAAAATTCCACGAAACTCTGGCCAATCCCATTAATCAGCTCTCACCCTTAATCCTTCTACTTCTTCCCTATTCCTCCCAGCTGTGCCCCCAGTCTACTCCCAGAACTGCAGTTCTGACTCCAGCCACCAGCTATCTTCAAAGTTTATTCTTTTTCCAGGAAGAGCAGTACAGTTTGCAATGTGTAACAAATGCTATGAAAATATGTGTGTTTGCCATAATAACAATTTGGTCAGAAAATTCACTCGTATATTAAAGCAATTCCATTTCCTGGTGTCCCCAAGTCATTATGACATTCATTGATTTACCTCTTGTTTCATCAGTGTAGGTTTGAGGAGTCCGCACTATAGAGGTCCCCCTTCCAGACAGCAGGGCTTTCACCCTCCATTACCACCCCTGTACAGGCTTCCCAGACCTTCTCCCACACCCTCTCAGTCATCTCCTCTGCAGGACATGATGGGCACAGCTGCCCAGACCCCGTTCCAGTACCCCCATCCTTCCTCAGTCACCTCCTGTCTGCCCTATGCTGCCCTATGCCTCCTGGGGACTGTGAAATTATACTTGAGCTATCTGGTGGTTTATCTTATGGATTCTCCAGAGTATGTTTTTGCAGTTTTCCTTTAAACCTATTTTCATTCATATACAATTAAGATCATTCTGTACTTATCTTTCTAAACTGTATTTTAAAGAAGTGATTGTAGTTTTTCCTCCTTGAAAGCACTGGGTATGATGACTTATGCCTGCAATCCCAGCACTCTGGGAGTTCAAGGCAGGAGGATAGCTTGAGGTCAGGAATTCAAGACCAGGCTTATAGTGAAACCTTTTCTCTACTAAAAATAGAAAACAATTGTGGCGGTACCTGTGGCTCAAAGGAATGGGGCACTTGCCCCATATGTCAGAGGTGGTGGGTTCAAACCCAGCCCTGACGAAAAAATACAAAAGAAAAAAAAAAGAAAAAGAACGAAACAATTAGCAGAGCATGGTGGTGCATGGCTGTAGTCTCAGGTACATGGAAGCTGAGGCAGAAGGATCCTCCTATCTCAGGAGTTTGAGGTTGCAGTGAGCTATGATGAAGTCACTGCACTCTAGCCCTAATGACAGGGAAGGGAGGGAGGGAGGGAGGAAGAGAAAGAAATAAAAGAAAAAGAGAGAAATCCTTACAAAGATATTTGTATATTCTGTACACATTGTGGGGACAAGCAAAAAAACAAAAATAACATAAAGCATTTTTTTAAAAAGATATAGTATTTCCATATGTAAGCAAAGGTGTTAAGTATACTATTGTCTATAACAAAAACTATAGTAAGGGAACTAAATTTTCACTACTAGGAAAATAAAGTTTGAAGCATTGTATGATGAAATACTGCGTCTACATAAAATTATTGATATTAAACATTATAGAAATGTATTTACATGAAAAGATGATAATAATATGCACAAGGACAATTATAAAGATCACAAGTAGGCTGGACCCAATTTTACTGCTAATATGTTTTTTTAGAGACTGAGTCTCACTGTCTTACTTTATTGCCCTCGGTCGAGTGCCATGGCATCTCACAGCTCACAGCAACCTCCAAGTCCTGGGCTTGGGCTATTCTCTTGCCTCAGCCTCCCAAGTACCTGGGACTACAGGCACCTGCCACAATGCCTGGCTATATTTTTGGTGCAGTTTGTCTGGGGCCGGATTTGAACCTGCCACCCTTGGTATGGGTGCTACGGGCCAGCACCCTACTCACTGAAAGACAGGCGCTGCTGCTTATATAGGTCTTTATCTAATGGTCCCATAGCATAAAATTTAAAAGCATTTATTTCTTCCTTGAAAATAGTGTTCTCATTTCAGTACAGCAAAAGGCAGCCATTTCTGTCTGATGGCCATCAGTGTCCCTACATACTAGGAATGCCCACGTTCTATTCACATTTCCAGAAAGATCTGCAGAGGTTTCTTGGGCCATAGACCCTCCCTCCCACTTTTCTGCTCAGCAGGGGGGGAGGAGGTATTAAAGTTGGGAGCTTGATTAATGGGATCAGTCAGAGTTTTCTGGAATTTTTCACATGTCTGCAGCAATTTTTCTGTATCCTTTTTTTCTGGATTATAGGAAAAAAGAACACATTTTCTGGAATGTATGATCTTAAGATTGGAAATCCAGACCCAGTCCATATTGACAAAGTGCTGCAATTGTGAACTGTATGTGTGTGGTGGAGCTAGAGGAGCTAGACACAGACACAGTCACAAACACAAACACATACACACACATTTTTAATCTGTTTTGTTTGCCCAGCAAATTAACTACATTGACTACTTTTCCAAAGTAAAGAATAGATATGTACCTTACTTTTGTCCATTTGTTCACAAGTATTTTATGTTTCAATAGTTTATCAAAACAGTTATTCCTGAATATAAAATTTCAAACAATGGAAAACATACTTAAGATTTGAAATGAATGTGTAATTGTCTCTGGTCAGACTCCTACACTCAGACCCTAAGGGATCTGTGATCCACAGAAGGGAGCATATTCTCCAGACATGTTCTTGTAGATGAGAAACATGTGGATACGTACACCTACACACACACACACACACACGCACACACACACAGTCTTCTCTAAAAGTGTAATCATAGTCCTTATCTTCCTTTGCGATTATCTATTTTAAAAAATAGGCACCGTATTGATTCTCACAATTTTGGCATATTTACCATTTTTACCATTCATGTATAAGTTCATGTGAATTCTCAGTATAAATAATTTGCCCATCTTTCTCTTTTTTTTTTTTTTTTTGAGACAGAACATCAAGCTGTCACCCTGGGTAGAGTGCCGTGACATCACAGCTCACAGCAACCTCCAATCCCCTGGGCTCAAGTCATTCTCCTGCCTCCACCTCTCAAGTAGCTGGGACTACAGGCATCCACCACAAAGCCCGACTATTTTTTGGTTGCAGCCATCATTGTTGTTTGGCGGGCCGGGCTGGATTCGAAACCACCACCTCAGGTGTATGTGGCTGTTGCCTTAGCCGCTTGAGCTATAGGCACCAAGCCCACCCATCTCTTTGTTAGGGTGTTCACAATAATAACAAGTAAGCTGGACCCATTTGTGGATACTAACCTACGTAGACTGCAAATATTTTCCACAATGATTTTACACAATTATACTATTTTTTTAACTTAGAATTGTTTTTACAACTTCACTAATATTATGCTTTAAAAAGTACATTGGTCATCTTTTTCTTTTTTTTTTCTTTTTTAGAGACAGAGTCTCAGTTTGTCACCCTCAGTAGAGTGCAGTGGTGTCACAGCTCACAGCAAAGTCCAGCTCATGGGCTTAGGTGATTATCTTGCCTCAGCCTCCCAAGTATCTGGGACTACAGGTGCCCACCACAAGGCCAAGCTATTTTTTTGTTGCAGCTTAGCCAGGCCAGATTTGAAGCCCTCACCCTGGGTATATGGGGCTAGAGTCCTACTCACTGAGCCACAGGCACCACCAAGGTCATAATTTTTTTAAAAGATTACTCCCTGGAAGCATTTATTTTGTTTTTTATTTTTATTTATTTATTTTTTTATTGAATCATAGCTGTGTACATTAGTTCAACCATGGGGTACAGTGTGGGGGCTTCACATGCAATCTGAGATATTTTATCAACCTGATTGACATAACATTCATGATATTTTCTCGTTTACTATATGAAAACATTTCCTTCCTTTAGCTCCACAGTGTATGCAGAGGGGTTTTTTTGTTTTGTTTTGTTCTGACACTCACTTAGGCTACACTTTCCAGAAGTTAGAAATATGGGATGTTTGTGGCTGCAGGTTGTGCTATTTTTCTGAATTTACCTTGTGAAAAAAAATCATACTTTTTAAATATGTCTTGACAGTGTCTGAACTTGCAGCATCCTATTTCCTGCCGGATTGGCCAAGTCTGCCGCTGTGCAAGGATTGTAGCCACGCTGATTAAAAGCAGCACTTTCCCTCTGGCTCGCTTCAGAGCTAATACCCTTATAAATTGTTGCTGTGAACTTTTGAACTCAGAGAAACTTCTGAATATATGTAATAAGAAGTAAGGTAATCCAGAGATGAGAATTTGTGTCTTCCCCGAAACAGATCACATATATTAAATTTAATGTTTTAAATTAAATTATAATCTGGAACCTTTAAATCTATTTCATGTAAGGTTTTTAAAGAACAATTATTCATTTACCATACACTTGTCTAGATAAGAAATTCCATAAAGCAGAGATGAAATGAAAATCGCTTTCAATTAAGAATAGTTTCAAAAACAACCATTTGTTATTTTGAAGACAAATAAATCATTTAAGCCCAGAATAACTGACTAAATCATATTACAAAGTCTAGATTCTACAAATTTATCCAATTTGGACTATCAAAATAATGTCAAAGAATTTATATTTTTAAGCTGCACGTCTAATGCCTTATTCCCCTGAGTAACATGAGATTTTTTTAGACTTTGAATAAAGCAGGTATAATTTGAAGATTCACTGTGTCTCTCCAGAAAGTTTAATGAATTAGTGAACACTTTTATTTAATAAAAAATTATGAGATATATATAATAGCTATTAGTGGAAAGGTGTATTAAATTTACTTTTGTTGGGAAAGGTAAAGCATAATGTATCTTTACAAAGCTGAGAGATAAGCAGCCCTCACGTCTATAGGTTTAGAGACAGAGACCTTGTGTGTATCTCTAGCCATAAACAGTAGTGCTTTGGCTTCATCAAGAGGAGAGCCTCAGGCTGCAGGGATTTATATGTGTGGGACAGACCATATCCCAGAGAACCTGCTGGACTGTGAGAACCTCTTTATTGCAATCAGGGTTAATTATCAGGTTGTCGTACAGCTTTTTCATATGGAAATATACTGTTCCAGGGAGCACCTGAAACCACTTTCCTAGCTTTGTTTTGTTTTGTTTCGTTAACATTTTGATGTAAGAATTGCTCTGGGGTCATTAGAGACCTAAATGCTCAGTAACAAGGCCAGCCTTTCTGCTCAAAAGAATAGTCCACAATAAGCAAATATGTAAGAATGCTTGAAGAGCTGCAGATGTCAGTAACACCAGTTGAACGAATGCCTGAAGCCATGTCAGAGAAGGGACCTTCTGTCTTCCTGACAGGATACAGCCTGTCCCAGAAACACGGTCCAGTTTCTCTCTTGTGGAGGCTGGTGATGAATAGGGTCGTATTAGCAACTGAAGTGGACACTACCGATTCTGACCCACTCCAGCATCCAGCCCCTTGTGTACTATCTTGTCAGCATAAGGTGGGTGATTTTAGCCTCTTGTTCATTGTAATCTTTTCTCCATCAGTTATTTGCTCCATGAATGAATGGATGTCACTTAGCCTACGTCTCTGTCTTCCTGGCTCTAAAGTGGGTATGATATTACCAACTTTGTAAAGTCGTTATAAGTTTTAGAAGCCGGATTTGCTGTACACTGCCCAGCATATGGTAGTTACTCAAAAAGCATGCTGTCTCTTCAGTGGCATGAAATTCAGTAGCCGAACTCCACTTGTAGATGAGGAGAGCGCTGGTTTTTTGGATGAGGTTTGCTTAGCACTTGGATTTTATTTTGTAATGTCTCCATGTATTGTCTAAGTATATTTTGTGTACCAGAGATCCTCATCATCTGTGAATAATCAGGAGAGGAGGAAAAAGACCACTTAAAAAATGAAGCCACAAAAAACTGGAACCATGTTTTCATAGTAAATAGTAAAAAAAAAAAAAAATCTTCTAATTGGATTTCGTCTTGAAATATTAAACTGGAAATTACGAAAATTAGTCCATTATGCCTATACTTAATGAAATTTAAGTTAGGTCTTTGGAATGAACTGGCAATCAATTTATTCAACCAAATTATTCAGTAATAAATATTACATGACATCTTCCAGATTTTGCACGGCTTTGCCATGCATAATGAGGGAGTCATTTTTGCAAGAAAAGAAAAAAAAAAGTCCTTGGGTTTTATCAGTTTACCTTTTCTTTATCTTTTTTCTTCTTTTTTTGTTTTTGTTTTTGTTTCTTCATCACAAAATCCTCTTGTCTAACTCTCTGTATTTTGATAGATCACTCTCTTGTGAGCTATTTACCACACCACTGTCTTTGTTGTTATCTTTCCAAAAGTATTAACTGCTCCAACTTTTCTAGTGGCCTAGTATGTATTTCACTTATGCAACAGGACTTTGTAAAATCTGGGTGTTCTGCAAGCTTTGCACTTTCTCCTCCAACCTACTTGCCTTGTATTTGTGTTATATCAAAGGAGGGTTCGAAACCTCCCAGAACCAGTAAGGTTCCAAGGAGGTTGATTTAACGGACACAGAGAGAAGCTACTTATCAGCAGGGATGTTTGAAGGAGGAGTTTTTTTCTTTTTTAAATAGCCAGTTTATGAATATTTTCATGTCATGAAGACTTTTATGTCTGTACGCAACCTTGAGTCGACCATGGAAAGTTGGATAACCAGGCTGGCCTGTGTGGAATTATGGTTTTCCCCCCTGCAGAGTTCCATCACTGCCCTGAAGGTCTGAGCATGGTCGCTCATGTCATCCTTAGGTTTTCCAGAACAGTTTCTCCATCATCATGATTCAAGCCTCTACTTCCACATCACTACTTCCTAATGACAGGCTAGAAAAAGGGACGAAATCTCTCATGCCCTGTATCAGCAGAGTCAACCTGTACCTGTCTATACAATTGGTCAGTAATAATTAGGAAGGAATAATTTTGTAACTTTTCACTCCTAAGAGATGGATTCAGTTTGGGGACAAGAGAAACAGAAGGATGATATGTGCGGGTATTCTAAATTCCAGCTGCAGAATCCTGACTTTCTAATCAACACTCATCTGGGTGCACTGAGCAATTTTGCTTATCTAGTTTATAGAAACACTGTAGTCAATTTATGGTGGAAATAATGACAACAATAACAACCAACATCTATTGAGTGTTTATTCAAGTCACTATTCTCTGGACGTGGCTTGTGTTATCTTATTTGATCTTCACAACACCCTCAAAAGTAAAAATGTGCCTGTTTTACAAATGAGGACACTGAGTCCCTATCTCTTAAAGGCCTGGGAATGGTGGGTGAAGGTGTAGAAATCTCTCAAGAGAGTGATGGAAATACAAAGACTGTTTATGTGGCCCACCAAGAGGAAGTGTTGGGAAATTAGAAATCTGAGTGTTTTCTGACCCCAGCAATGGAGAAATGTAAGCAATAATGATGGTAAGACACATTTTCTCTGTGAAGCTCACAGCTCCACAGTATGGAACACTTCTCAGTAGAAATGGGGTGTTTGATGTTAGAGAATGCACAGAAATGTGCACTGGTTAGCAAGTGCAGAATCACAGTTGGTGGGGGAGGAAGGAGCTGGAGAATGTCTGCATTTCACTAGATAACAAGGATGGAGTGAATCAGGAACTCAGTTGGATTTTGACCCAATGAAGCAGAAGGTCCAACAGAGGCTGAACTGAGCATGAACTATGCTCTGTGGCCTTGACAGTGCCCTTCTTGATAATGACTTTATGACAACACATGCAAAAGAATTAAATAGTGCAGCATAGCTCACTGTAATCTCAAACTCCTGGGCTCAAGCAGCCCTCCTGCTTCAGTTTCCCCCCCAAGAGGTTGGGACTATAGGCATGCACCACCATGTCCAGCTAATTTTCCTAATTTTTGTAGAGATTGGGGTCTCACTCTTGCTCATACTGGTCTTGAACTCCTAACCTCATGCAGTCCTTCTGCCTTAGCCTCTCAGAATGATAAGATTACAAATGGGAATCACTGTGCCCGGCCCTCATTTTCTATATTACTATTATTAATTTTTCGATACATTTTAAAAATGTAGTATTAGATAGAACAATGGGGAGACTTGTGTCCTCCATTCAGCTGTGGCATCGGAATACGGCATGGCCTTAAGCACATCACGGAGCCTCTCTAGGTCACTTTTTGCTTATTTATGAACTGACACAATTGTCCTGGATAATTCATGGTTTGATAAATTTAACGTTCAGTGAATTTTTTTCCAATGAAAGGAAGCACAAAAAAGAATAAATCTGAAAAGAGGCACATATAAGACAGTTGGGCAAAACTAGAGTTGGAACATAAAATGAATCTCCAAAGAATCTGCCGTTTGCATTGGTTGTCCCCCTTCCCCGGGGTTCCTGCCGATTTTGTTGCCCCCACCCGGCCCTCGGTCAGTCTCATGTGGCTTGTTTACTGTTATGAAATGCCCATATTCTTCTTCCCTGTCGGAACTCTTTAGACCCATGAACCCTGAGGTTTTTAGAATTATGACTCATTTTATGAGACATGCCTTTCCCCAAAATGCAGTATGTTCTATATTTATTTATATATTAATTCAGCCATGATTTATTTTGTGGTAAGACTTTTTCTTTAGTGCTGGTGCAGAAAATTTGAGATACCTTCTGGGTGTAAGCCATAGTTGGCTTCTTATTGAAACATCCTTGTTTGGTTTCATTGTTACATTCTTTAATGTTTTTTCCATCTACTCAACAAATTTTCGAGTGGTTTCCAATATGTCAAACTCTGTGCTCAGGACTGTGGGTTAGAGCTGACAAGACAAAGGATTTCATCATGAAGGGCGCAGGTGCATGAACAGATGATGATATGAATCTATGATAAATACACTGAGTGTCGTTTGCTGAGAATTTTAGACAGGAGAGGCAGGTAAATAATCTAGACTTGAAATTCGATATAAACTTAAAAGTTTCTTAAGAGTTACTTCCTAAGTAACCCCTAAGCTATGTATTTTGAATATAAGAGGGTTTTTTTTTCAATTTTACTGATTTATTTTTTCCAAAAATGCCATAATTTGGGGCTACCTATAAAAAGATAAGAAAACTACGTTAGTTGGGAATCATATAAAGAAAACAATGTGACTGATTATTTCACTTTTCAATAAGTAATAGTTTATATCTAAGTATCTACTATAGGTTATGCTTATAGCACTTTGATGGATGAAATAATTTGATGTATACCATTCATTCCATATGTTAAATAACTATTATATAAGTCTCTTCTTTCACTTTTTTTGTCTGCTTTATCTACTAGATTTTGGGAGACTCGACTTACTAAAATATTCCTTGATTATGGATTTGTCAACCTCTCCTTATAATTCTGTCCTTTTTTTTTTTTTTTTTGCAGTTTTTGGCCGGAGCTGGGTTTGAACCCACCACCTCTGGCATATGGGGCCAGCGCCCTACTCCTTTGGGCCACAAATGCCACCTTATTTTTATTTTGATATATTTTATTTTATTTCTATTTTTAATTATAGGTATGTACTAGTTGTACATCTTTATAGGGTACAGGTGTACAATAAGATCAAACTAGCATAATTGGAGTATCCATCACCTCAAGTATTTACCATTTCTTTGTGTTAGGAACATTCCAACTTCACCCTTTTAGTTATTCCAAAGTATATCATAGATTATTGTTGATTACGGTCACTTTGTTATGCTACAAAATAGTATTCATTCTAACTATATTTTTGCACCATCCCCACTTTATCCCCTCACCCTGATATCCTTCCCAGCCTCTGGTAACCATCATCTTCGTAAGATCAATTGTTTTAATATTTAGCTCCCACCTATAAGTGAGAACATAAGAGATTTGTCTTTCTGTGCTTGGCTTATTTCACTTAACATTCTTCAATTCCATTCACTTGCTACAAATAACAGATTTTATTCTTTTTGTGGCTAATATTCCTTTGTGTCTATGTACCACATTTTCTTTATTCACTCGTCCACTGATGATCATTTAGGTTGATTCCAAATCTTGACTATTGTGAATAGTGCTGCAATAAACATGGGAGTGAAGAAATTTTTTGATACCGAATTCCTCTCCCTTGAATATATATCCAGCTATATATCCAATCCAATCGGATTGCTAGGTCCTATAGGAGTTCTGTTTCTAGTTTTTTGAGAAATCTCTATATAGTTGCTATAGTGGTTGCGCTGATTTACATCCCCCCAACAGTGTGTAAGTGTTCCTCTTTCTCCACATCCTCACCAGCATTTGTTATTACCTGTCTTTTAATAAAATTCATTTTTAAGTGGGGTGAGATCATGTCTCATTGTAGTTTTGATTTGTATTTTTCTGATAACTAATTATGGGAGCACTTTTTTCTTTTGCCTATTGTACACTTATATGTCTTCTTTTGAGAAATGTCTATTCAGATTCTTTGCTCATTTTTAATTGGATTATTGATTTTTTTTTCCTATCAAGTTGTTGGACCTTTTCAGATATTCTAATTATTATTCCCTTCTCAGATGCGTAGTTTGCAAGTATTTTCTCCCATTCTGTGGGTCATCTCTTCACTTTGTTAGTTGTTTCCGCTGTTGTGTAGAAGATTGGTACCTTGACGTGGTCCTGTTCGTTCAGTTGCACTTTGGTTGCCTATGCTCTGCAGGTATTACTCAAGAAGTTCTTGCCCAGACCCACATTCTGAAGCATTTCTCCAGTGTTTTCTTTGAGTAGCTTCATAGCTTCAGGTCTTAGATTTGAGTCTTAAATCTATTTTGATTTGATTTTTGTATATGGTAAGAGATAAGGTTCTAGATCTAGATTCATTCTTCTGCATGTGGATATCCAGTTTTCCAAGCACCATTTATTAAAGACACTGTCCTTTCCCCACTGTCTCTTTTTGACACCTTTGTTGATGGTAAGTTCACTGTGGATGTGTGGATTTATTTCTGGGTTCTCTATTCTGTGCCAGTGATTTATGTGTCTTTTTACGTCAGTACCATGCTGTTTTGGTTACTATAGCTCTGTAGTATAATTTTAAGGCAGATAACGTGATTTATTCTTTTTGTTCAAGATGGCTTTAGCTATTCTGGATCTTTGTACTTCTATATAAATTTTAAGATTATTTTTTTCTATTTCTGAGAAGAATGTTATTGGTATTTTGGTGGGAATTACATTGAATCTATACATTACTTTGGATAGTGTGGATGTTTTAAAAATACTGATTCTTCTAATCCATGAACATGGAATATCTTCCCATTATTTTTGTCTTCAACTTCTTTCACAATGTTTCATAGTTTTTGTTATAAAGTTCTTTCATTATTTGGTTAAGTATATTTCAAGGTATATATTTTTTTTGTAGGTATTGTAAATGGGATTACTTTCTTGGTTTCTTTTTCATTTTATTTACTCTATTGTATTTATGTTGGAATATAGACATGTTATTGATTTTTAAGTGTAAATAAGTGAATTAAGGTTAAGTCAGAATAAACAGAAACTACTATAAATGTTTCAAAGAGAGGCAAATTAAAACAGAAAATTAGTTACCCCAAAGCCAGAAGAGCTGAGACACTAAACTAAGCAAGATAAGGCAATACTGTGACTAGCAAAAGCAGGGAAACCGCTACCACCCTAGGACTTAAAGGTCAAAGGAAAGTTATCTGTTATTATCCCTAAGGTAGGGCCTTCTAACAAAGCTAGGTTGAGACTGGAGCTGCCTCGTGGGAACTGATGACATGCAGAAGACACGTCCTGTGGCAGGTCAAGGGTGTATGAGAGAGCACCGAATCCTAACCATTAGACCACCAGGGAATATCGGGGGAGGAGGGGAAGACTAAGTACCTTTTCCATGTCCTCTAGTCTTCTGCCTGGGCATGCCATTGGCCCAAACTACCTGGAAACCAGTTAACTGGCAAAGGAACTTAAAATATACAGTTTCCTGAGATAATAGATCTGAGAGTAAGCAGGCAAATGATTGCATCATTCATTGGCAAGTAGAAAGCCAAAACTCAGGGATTTGGATGACTTGGTGTGGACAGGAAAAGAATACGATATATGCGGAGGTAACTTAATGTGACTTATAGAAGGACTGGCCATCTTCGCTAGAGGCGGTGGGAAAACACCAAAGGACTTTTCAGTAGGGAAATGGCAAAGGCATATAAAATGTATTTTAGGTTACTTTGACAGGTGTGTAGACTTAGAGAATGATTTTTTTTTTTTTAGACAGAGTCTCACTATGTCGCCCTCAGTAGAGTGCTGTGGCATCACAACTCACAGCAACCTCCAACTCTTGGGCTTAAGCAATTCTCTTGCCTCAGCCTCCCAAGTAGCTGGGACTAGAGGCACCTGCCATGATGCCTGGCTATTTTTTGCTGCCGATATCATTGTTGTTTAGCTGGCCTGGGCTGGGTTTGAACCCTCCAACCTCAGTGTACGTGGCTGGCGCCGTAACCACTAGGTGCCAAGCCATAGAGAATGATTTTGAAAAAGCAAAAGTCCATTAGTTTCTTTGCATTTAATCTTGTCCTTATCAAATTCATTCAAACAAGGAACAATGAGAAGCAGCAGTAAGAAAAGGTTGGAAGGATGAAAAGTATATAAATGAAATTGGCAGGATGATTGAATGTGCAGGTAAGGGAGAGGGAGGGAATAACGCCTAAGTCTCTAACCTTAGCTGTCCAGAGGATGGTGCTTTTGCCAACTAAGGTTAAGTTTGAGTTGGGGAGCCCCTGGTACATCAGGTGGAGAGATCCAGGAACAGATGCAGTCGGTACACACAGGTATCAATGGTTTAATGAGAAGTGGACCAAGACGTTA
Source organism: Arctocebus calabarensis (assembly GCA_963573935.1). NCBI lineage: Eukaryota > Metazoa > Chordata > Mammalia > Primates > Lorisidae > Arctocebus > Arctocebus calabarensis. Next base: position 42,579 of record CAUYON010017966.1, read on the forward strand.
GACCTTAAGGAATAAATAATATTTAAAGCATTAATGGAAGAAGCAAAGAATGCCTGACAGAGTCCAGGTGTGGTTGCATTTAGTGGTAGGAGATGTACTTGTCCCAGATCCCTTTCCAGAGGAAGAGGTAGTATAAACTAACTTGTGCTGGATTAGGAAGGAAAAGGAAGACAAGAAAGTGGCAATAGTGAATGTAGATGCCTCTTTTGAGAGTTTGGGTGGGAGAGGAGAAAAGATGGGATGGAATCCAAACTTGGAGTGGGTTTCATTTGTAGGGTTGGTGAGACTTGGGGATGTACATGGTCAGGTGCAAAGAAACAGAGCTGAGTTTAGTCATTAGAGGACATATGTAGTAGAGATAGAGACCAAAGGCTTCAGAGCTGGAATCAGGCCTGGAGAAGCTTGAGGAAATTTTCCACAGCAGCTTGCCAAGGTCCTAAGCCTATGCTGTGAAGACAGTGCATTTAGAATTCCGATCTTTGGCAAAGAGCCCGTGTAACACCTTCCAGTTATAACCAAAACACCTCTATTGTATGTCTAATTTCAGGAGATAAACAGTGGCAAAAACTAATAATTGTAGATGCTGTAACCTTCAAAACAGGATCAGAGGTTCATTTATTTGTTTGTTCTTTTTTTAATAACAGCATTTTGCTCCATTGCCCAGGGTGGAATTCAGTGGCGCCATCATAGCTTGCTGTAGCCCCAAAACCCTGGGCTTGAGTGACCTTCCTGCCTCTGCTCCTGAGTCTCTGGAATTGCAGGTGTGAGCCACTGTGCTCAGTCCCAGAGTTTCATTTGCGCCCCCATGATCATCTCATAGTTGTGTGCTTGTAAACATACAAACACATACACGTATACAGACAAGTATTTATACGGCAATGTATATTCTATTCTCTGAGAAAATCCTCATGGGGACACAGAGCAGATAGGACTTGCCAAACCCTTTATAATCCACACATGATTTAACCCAGATCTTTTGGGTGTCTTTCACAGACTTTGCATTCCCATAGACTGGCCTGGAGAGCATCGGGTATATAGACCCGCCCTCTCCACTTTACTTCCTGGTTCACCAGGCATTTCAGCCTGAGGTGGTCTGGGGGCCTCTCACCTGACACCCTAGTGTTCCAGGTAGTGAGTGGTTTCCTTGAGCACCACAGCATCAATCTTCTTATGGTGGAAACTCCTCTCCCGGCCTCTTGTTTTCTGACATCAGGCTCCCCCAGATTCCCCCCACAAAGCTTTTCTTTTGGGGGGCTCTTCCTTTCCACACAGGCCAAGGTAAGAAACCTCTGGGGTTCTCCTACATGGCTGACTTTTTCACCACAGCCCAGTTCTCAAACCCTCTCATCTTTCTCTGCTACCAGATTTCATCCAATTTTTAATCTGGCATATCCAGAAGTCACAAATTTCTCCCCATTTCTGTTGAAGGCCTAGCCAACCCTCTGCTTTTTTGGAGCCACACAAAGCTGGTGGGATTCCTGACTCAGTCACAGGCCAACTGGGACTAACTGAACAAGTTACTGAGCGGTATGGAATCTACTAACGCCTCAGAGAGGTCTTGTGAGGATTTCAGGAGATAACGTATGAGGGGTCCAGCTCAGCGCCAGGCTCGATCAATCTTAGCTCCCTTCTCCCACCAGAGGGGCCGGCAGCTCTTCCCCACATTTCCCAGCACTTAGCACAGTAATAGAATTAGCTACATGAGTATATCTAAAAGGCAATCACTGTTTAATTGCTCTGGCCCTAGCCAGCCTGAAGTTCCTCTCCATTCACTTCTAATTTGGGGTTAGAGGGTCTTAGTCTTACCCTGGCTGGTCACAAAATCACTGCCTCGGAGAAAACTGAAAATAACTCTAGGCAGTCATTGGTTACATAATGAAAGATTTGGATATTCCTTCCATTTGGTTCTATATAAAAATGCCAATATCAGTTTGCTCCTGGCCAGTGAACAAATCAGGCAATTTTAAGCAGCGTCTCTGAGAGTTAGTGAAGTGTCCCCTCAGTCAGACCAGCGCTGCTGTCAGCAAGCCAGCCACTCCCCCAGATGCCCGATACTGATCTTCATTAGAATAAATTAGTGCTCTCTTAGAGATTCCAACTCGGAGTTAGGTTTCCAGCATCCCTTCTCTGAAGACATTTATTTATATTACATCCTCAATTTAAAGGAGTAAATGCCCTTCCCTCAGCCGGCGGAGTTTGTTTATCTTAGCGCTACTGTGAGAGCTTACTGCCCACATGCAGGCAGTGTGTTTGATCTCTCCTCCGACCCAGCGGCCCATAAAGTCACAGCAGTCTCTAATCTAGAGGAACCCGACGTGCTTTGAGATTGCCAGTCGCAATCTTTAATATTAGACTGCACATGTGCATTGGAGGAAACCTAGATTTGCCTCAAGCCACACGGAAAGCATTCACATCTGAGCCACTCTACATGTGATTGCAAGTTAAAGTAAATTCTAAATAACTTTTAGCAGTTTGCGATTTGGAAAACGGCCTGGGCCGTATAAGTTCTCCCTTGCTTCTTTTTCTGTTGCATCTTATGCCAAAGTAAATGGAAGCTGGAGAGAACCTTTGAACTCCTCAGCTCTCAAGGGATCTCGGTCAAGTTGGATTGGCAGAGCCCGTGTTTGGTTTTCAAAGGAAGATTTTTTTTTTTTTTTTGGTCCCCCTTGCAGTGTCCGCATCGCAGTCACCTTCCTTGGTGAGGAAGCTGTCTGGCTTCCTGTGCCCCCTTGGTTCTGGCCTCTGAGAAATGGGCTTCTGCTTTTAGGAGCTCATCTGTGGGCTCTCCGGGGTGGCACCCAGGTTTCTTCCCACCTCTGCTTCACAATCCAGTCAGCTTTGCTTTTGCCCTTCCTTCTCCTTTCCCAAAGACCTGCTGAATGCAAGAAGCCTGCAGATCAGTGCCCCCTCTGCCTGCTGGTGATGGCAGGGGCTTTACTTCTCCAAGCTCCAGTTTCCTTTTCTGTGAACTGGAGGTTAAAACTAGTATGGTAGATGTGGTACACTCTCACTGGAGTTAGATGGTATCTCAGGGGGGTTTTGATCTGCATTTCTCTAATAATTAGGGACAATGAACATTTTTTCATAGGTTTGTTAGCCATAGCAGCTACCATTTGTTAGGAGCCACTATGTGACAGGCATTATGTTAAATATTACACATGCATTT
>CAUYON010017968.1:0-10011 GCA_963573935.1 Arctocebus calabarensis
ATGGAGCTGGAACATATTCTTCTTAGCAAAGTATCTCAAGAATGGAAGAAAAAGTATCCAATGTACTCAGCCCTACTATGAAGCTAATCTATAGCTTTCATATGAAGGCTAAAACCCAGTTATAGTACAAGAAATGAGGAAAGGGGCAAGGGATGGGAGGAGGATGGGAGGAGGGAGGGTGATTGGTGGGATCACACTTATGGTACATCTTACAAGAGTACAAGTGAAAATTACTAAATGTAGAATATAAATGTCTTCATATAGTGATTAAAAGGCCATGAAGGCTATGTTAAATAGTTCAATGAAAATATTTCAGATTGTATATAAAGTCAGCACATTGTGGCCCATGATTGCACCCATGTACACAATTATGATTTAATAAAAATTAAAAAAAAAGAAAGTGCAAAAAAATTGTAGTGGTAGCTTCAAATACATCAGTAATCATGATAAATGTAAATGGAACAAATTCACTAGTGAAGAGATTAGCAAATTGAAGTTTTTAAAATTCTGGGGCCTACTGTAAAGCCTCATAGAAGAACTGTAGTAATAGTAAATAAAAAGATATACAGTTTGCAAATACTAACAAGAAGAAAGTTGGATTGTACACACGTACTGCTGTTATCAGACATAATAGAATTTAAGGCAAAAAACATTAATAGCAACAAAGAAGGGCTGTATGTAATAATAAAAGAAATGACTCTCTAAGGAAAAAAAAGAAAGAATGGACAAATATAGTCATCAAGTTCAATATTCTTAAAACTTATATGGCTTGGTGCCTGTGGCTTAACGGGTAAGGCACCAGCCACGTACACCTGAGCTGGTGGGTTCAAATCCAGCCTGGCCCACCAAACAACAATGGTGGCTGCAACCAAAAAATGGCCGGGCATTGTGGCGGGCACCTGTGGTCCCATCTACTTGAGAGGCAGAGGCAGGAGACTCACTTAGCCCAGGAATTGGAGGTTGCTGTGAGCTGTGATGCCACAGCACTCTATCCAGGGTGACAGCTTGAGGCTCTGTCTCAAAAAAAAAAAAAAAAACCCAAAAAACTCATAAAGAAAAGCAATACTTTTACAATGGCATAAATAATTTATATTTCCTATTTTTATTTAATATGGACACAGTGAGTGAAAATTAAATGATTAATCTATGAAAACACATCATAATAAGTCTATAACATGAAAACACATACATAGTAAAATGTATATATATTAAAATACACAAGCACAGATAAAAGATTCCCTTTACTTCTGAAGAGGCTAAAAGTTGAAAGAAGATACCAATCCATATTAAAGATAATTATAGTGGCTTGGCACAGCAGCTCATGCCTGTAATCCTCGCACTCTGAGAGATTGAGGAAGGTGGATTGCCTGCACTTAGTAGTTCCATTTTTAAAAGCTTAAAATGGAACTGTTCTTGTCCAGACCAGCCTGGACAAGAGTGAAACCCTGTCCCTAAAAATATATAAGTGTTGTGGCAGCTCCTATAGTCCCAGCTACTTCAAAGGCTGAGGCAAGAGGATGGCTTGAACCCAAAAGTTTGAGGTTGCTGTGAGCTATGATACTACAGCACTCTACCAAGAATGACAAACTGAGACTCTGTCTCAAAAGAAAAAAAAAAGAAATATTTAAACAAAGTAAAAATTTATTTTTATCTTTACAGAATTCACATTCCTGCTCTTCCCAAGATGATTTCATTAGTAATAAACTTTCATTCAAGTTTTTATATACAGCCTTTGGAAAAATCACAGATAAGAAATAGAAAAAAATTTCATGTATAATATGAATGCCTGGAAATAACAACTTTCATCACATTTTGTGCATTTTTTTTTTGCTAACAAGACCATAGTCTTTTCGTGTGTTTGTATAATAATATTGATTTTTATTCTCACTTGAGATGCCAAATTACTTCTTTGCATATTAATTCATTCTGTAAGTAATACCACCTTTAACAGTCACATACAATTCTCTCCTATGGATGTACTGAAATTTATTTCTCAAATCCATTGTATGGGTATTTCTTTATTCTTTTTTTTTTTTTTTTTTTTGGAGATAGAGTTTTACTTGGTCACCCTCAGTAGAGTGCCATGGTGTCTTAGCTCGCAGCAACCTCAAACTCTTGGGCTCAAGCGATTCTCTTACCTCAGCCTCCCAAGTAGCAGGAACTACAGGTACCTGCCATAATGCCTGGGTATTTTTTAGAGATGGCATCTCACTCTTGCTCAGGCTAGTCTCTAACCTGTGAGCTCAGGCAATCCATCCACCTCAGCCTCCCAAGTGCTGGGATTATTGGTGGATATTTCTTTGTAGGTTGCTGTTTTAAGCAAGCTATAAATGCTGAGAAAAATAAATTGCGTATATCTCCAATTATTTTCTAAAGACACTTTACTGTCATGGAATTGATGGGTAAAAAGCATACACATTTTTAAAATGTGGTACTTACCACCAAGCTTTTTATGTCTAAAGTCATTAGCAACTTAAATTTTTAGCAACACTATAAGGACTATTGCTGTGAATCCTTACAAACTTTGTGGATAAATAACAGAATTTCATTCCTTTTTTATTTAAATTCCCTCTCTTACTGAGAACACTAAATACTTTTTCCTATGGGCATAGGTCACTTGTGGATGTTAAAAAAGGTACTTTGTGTAATTATAAATTAGAATTTAGTATTTGTTTTGATTTGAAAGAATTCTCTGTAGAATGGAGACACATTTTTCATCTATACAGACATTTATAAATATTTTGCAATTATAGTCTCTTTTACTTTGTTAATTTTTTTCTAATTAACAGTGGATTTTAATTTTTTAACTTTATTCATTTTCATAGTTGGGAATTCATTGAGGGTACAAAGAACCAGGTTACGTTGATTGTCTTTGTTAGTAAAGTACCTTTTATAATTGTGTCCTGCCCTCAAAAGGTGTGTCACACACTGTGACCCCCACCCCCCTACCTCCTTCCCTTTCTCTGCTCTCCCCTTTCCCCACATCCCACTGTGCACTAGGTCATTAATTCTCCATATCAGAACTGAGTACTTAGGATTCTTGCTTCTCCATTCTTGTGATGCTTTACTAAGAATAACGTGTTCCATTTCTATCCAGGTTAATACAAAAGATGTAAAGTCTCCATCTTTTTCGACAGCTGAATAGTATTCCATACTATATGTTTACCAAAGCTTGCTAATTCATTCCTGGGTTGGTGGCATTTAGGCTGTTTCCACATTTTGTCAATTATAAATTGAGCTATGATAAACAGTCTAGTGCAAGTGTTCTATGGTAAAGGAGTGCAAGTGTCCTATGGTAAAGGATTTTTTTCTTCAAGTGTCCTATGGTAACGGGATTGCAGGATCAAATAAGAGGTCTAGTTTGAGTTCTTTGAGGGTTCCTTCCTAAAAGGTTATATAATTTTTAGAGAAATGCAGATCAAAACAACCCTGAGATAATCATCTAACCCCAGTGAGAATGGCCCACATCACAAAATCTCAAAACTGTAGATGCTGGTGTGGATATGGAGAGAAGGGAACATTTTTTACAGTAGACTTTAATTTTAATTTTGCTAAATTAACCAGCAGAATGCTTGCTTGTGAGGTCATTCTTAAGAAGGTCTTTGTCACCATAAAAATGTTTCTGTATAAATGGGCATTTGTGTGTACTTCTAATATATTTCTCATTTTGTATACTTAAAAATTTTAATCTATATTCAATTAGGACCTTGTTTAGTAACATAAAAATCTAGGTAGTTTTCTACAAAGTATAATAGTTCACCTTTTCCAACTAATATAAAGTGTTGCCATTATTCAAAATTCTTACATATATTTGAATGTCTGGATTTTCTATTCTGTTCCATTCATATATCTTTTCTTATCAGCTATTAGTAAATAATGAATTTGTACAAATAATACCACATGTTAATATTTAGAAGGGAAAATCTTTTTTCACTCCATTACAAATATTTTCTTGATTTAATATTATCACAGTAGTAAGAGACAGTATGTACAACCTTAAAATTTGAAAAGTGTTAATGTTTATTTGGTTTATGTAAAATCAATAAACATAGAAAGACGTCACATTTTGAGAAAAATGGTTATGCCAATTCTGGCTCTGAGGCTTTCACGCCAGAGCCAGGGCCTCTGCCCCTGTGGCTCCAGAGCTCCTGCTGGGCACAGGACATCACCCCTGAGATTCCAGTACTGCACCTAGGCCCATGCCCATGCCCAACGCCTGAGGCTTCACCACTGCTGCTCAGCTGGTGCAGCTGCTCCAAGGTATAGCCCCTCACCAGGGAACCCTAGATTTGAGCCACCAATACACCAGGACCCAGTTTGAGCAAATCCCCACAGTCTGGGAACCCATAACCACAGCCTAAATATAAATAGCCCATCCTAGGTGAGACCGCCAAACTCTGTGGGGAGAGCCCAGGAAGAGCAATCCCCACAGTGCCATCCTCCATGGGAGAGTACCTCACAAAACTAAGAACCAAAGACAAGATGGATCCACAGCCAAATTACCAAGAGGAGCTGTCACCCATACTGCAAAAATTATTCCATAACATCAAAAAAGAGGGACTCCTCACTAACTCATTCTATGAAGCCAATATCATCTTGATGTCAAAGCCAGGAAAGAACACAAAAGAAAACTAAAGATCAATATGCCTCATGGAGATAGATGTAAATATCTTCAACAAATTACTATCAAATTGAGTTCAATGGTATATCAAGATATAACCTATCATGTCCAAGTGGGATTCATTCCAGGGTGAATGGATGTTGCAACATATGTAAATCAATAAATCTGATCCACCTTATAAACCAAAGCAAAAATAAGATCATGTAATCATCTCAGCAGAAAAATAATGAAACAAAATCTAGCACCCTTTCATGATAAAAAACCCTCAACAAACCAGGCATGAAAGGAAAGCCCATATCTCAAAACAGAGTCCTATATGACAAATTCATAGCCAACATCATACTGAGTGGGGACAAGTTGAAAGTATTCCCCCTAAGATCTGGAAAAAGACGAGGGTTCCCATTATCACCACTTCTATTCGACATAGTGCTGGAAGTCCTGGACAGAGCAATCAGGCAAGAGAAAGAAATAGAAGGTATCCACACTGGAAAACAGGAGGCCAAACTATCATTTTTCACTGATGATGTAATCTCATATAAAAAAAAAACCCAAAGATGTCATCAAGAGATTCTTCAGAATTGGTAAAGTTAATACTCAGCAAAGTCTCAGGGGATAAAATAATGTGCATGAATCAGCAGTAGTCAAGCTGAGAGTCAAATCAGAAACTCAATACCAATTCACAAAATCTATAAAAAACAAAGTACTTAGAAATATACTTAACTAAGGAGGTAAAACATGTGTATAAAAACAATTAGAAAACACTGAAGAAAGAAATCACAGGTAACACAAACAAATGGAAATTATATCATGCTTATAGAATCAACATTGCCAAATTGTCCATACTACTCAAAGTGATTTACAGATTCAATTATAACCCTATCAAAATACCAAAGTTATATTTTACAGATCTAGAATAATAATTCTACACTTTGGAATCAAAATGAGACCAAGTAGCCAAACCAATCTTAGTGAAAAAAGAAATCGGCAAATTACGAGACTTCAAACTATACCACAATGCAACAGTAACCAAAACAGCACCATACACCAACAGAACAGAACAGAGAACCACAATTTAGGACCATCTACCTACAACTCACCATTCTTTGACAAAGCAGATGACAAAACACTGGGGAAAGAAGCTCTTTTCAACAAATGGTACTGGGAAAATTGAATAGCCACATGTAGAACCCAACACTTATCTCTTACCACTCACAAAAATTAATACAAGAAAGATGACTTTTTTTGTAGAATAGGATACAAAAGCAAAGAAAGAAGACTGAAATGTGTGCCATAAAACCATAAAGTTCTAGAAGAAAATGTAGAAAAAGGCTCCTTTAAATGTTGGTCTAGGGAAATAATTTATGACCAAGACCCCAAAGACAATAATGACAACAACAAAAATGAATAAAGAAGACTTGATTAAATTAAAGCTGTTTTTTTGTATGGCATACTAAAACATGCAACCACAATAATGAATGCCACTCAGCAAGACACTGCCACACATAAACTTGAACACAGCTGTGAGACACTGATATATCAAGGTTATGAAATCTTGATGAGTTGTTTGGATAGTGCTGCCAATGTAAATAAATGCATGGTGGCAAGTTTACAAACTTAATTGTCAGACTCTTTTATGAGGACATCTCTGATGGTGATTCCAGAAAGAGTTCCACAATTGTTTTGAAGGGTTGACTGGGTGCTGGTGTTGCTGCATAGCTTCTCAAGGGGAGTACTTTGAAGGTGAACATAGTGATATTCAGCAACGAGGTATGTAGCACTTTTTCTAGGGCAAGATCGTGAAATTAGTTGTCAGATCTTATATACAAAGGGTACCCAAAAATGTGTATGCATTTTAAGAAAGGGAAAAACTGTATTAAAATTGCAATACTCAATATGTACTGATAACAAAAGATGAATAAAAATCACATTTTAGGCCTTGTAATTGCAGAAGTCAAATGTGACTTGAGTATTACAATTTAATACAGATTTTTCCTTTCTTAAATTGTGTACACATTTTTTGCACCCTCTGTATAATGATGGCATCTACTCCGCCTTATGTGGAAGGGAAATAATGTCTTTTTCAGCATCTTGAATGGAACTATTATCCTGGGTGAAGTATCTCAGAAAGGGAAAAACAAACACCACCTCATCTTGCATGAGGGAGCTAAACAGAGGGAATATGTGGTCAGAAAGTGGTGTAATGGACCCTACAATCACAGAACGTGCTGGGGGTGATAGACAAACGTCTACCTACAGGTACAGAGTACACATTCTGGTGACAGGTACACTGAAAGTCCTGACGTCAGCATTATACAATTCATCCACGCACCAGAAAACACTTGTACCCCTTGAGCTATTGAAATTTAAAAAAGCTGTATATATTCAATTTTGTTACTTAAATCACTTGAAAATTGTCACCAACGTGTTCTATAAGAGGAATTGTACGTGGATGGAAAGCAAGCTAGAGATGTGCGTGGCTGCTCAGAAGTGGCCTGGGGGCTCCTCGCCCACGTTTCCACTGCCAAGTGCTGGGGGCCTGTAGAGGGAAGAAAGCCGGGAGCCCTCGGTGACAGGAGGGTTGAAGCTCCCCTGGCCTGCCCAGGAGGTGGCTCCCCTGGCACAGCCCCCAGTCCGCCCCACCTCCAGGCACAGTCCCATCACCTTCTCTGCTTGTCTCTCTCGTTCACGCCGCTTTTCCCGAGGAAGAGGAGCCGCTGGACTTTGTCCACTTGACCCCGGCTGGCAGCTTTGTGGATCTTACCCAGATCTCGGGCTCGGATGTGGTACCTGGGCTCCATGAAGGTCTCATCAATGCTGCCAGTGTCACAGGCGACGCTGCCCCTGATCTTCTGCAGGCTGGTGACAAAACCTCGGGTCGGCTGCCCCTGCTCACTCCAGAGGCTGATGATCTTTTTCATGGCGAGGGCTATGGCCTCATACACACCTCAGCTCCCCACTGGGCTTCACTCCCCCCTCCCTGCCCCTGGCTTCACCCTTCCCCCCAGAACCCAATTCAACAAGTCAACTCGCTTTGTCCGCAATCGCCAGCACCGACACTCCACACCCGCCAAAGTCCCAGACGGAACTGGCGGAGCAAACCCGTTGGGTTCCAGTGCACGCGCCCCAGACGAAGTCCCCGCCGATGCATTCAACGGCTCCGGCACATCCAGCCACTCCCGGCGCTGCGCGTGCAGGTGGGCGCAGTTCGGCTCTCCCGGGCGCCTGCGGGTCTCCCACCGGCTCCAGGGAAGCCTTTCGGCGCCGGCTCCTCTTTGGCTCCCGGCCGTCCGCAGACAGCCCCCAGGTTTGTCTCCTACACACCCTTCTCCAGACTGTGTGCACTGACTGGATTTCAACAGGGCCAGGGCTGAGGACCAACGGAGCTTCCCTACCCCGACCTGCCCACTGAGTCATGCGCCACTGCCTGCCCCTTGTCTGCACCTTTTCCTGGCTCTTGCCCACAGGAATTTCATCACATGCTTCAAAGGCACTGCCACGCTGTCCCCTTTCCTCTTTCGGGGCAGTCCTGGACCTGCCCCCAACCCTCGCCACCATTGTACCAAGGGGGCGGGGCGGCCGTCTTGCGCCAAGGAGCCCTGTACCTGAGGCCAGGTGATCCCTGGATGGTCGGAGCCAGTACTGGGCACGCAGCGCGGTGTGCAGCCATGCCCCTCAACCCCCAGGCCTGCAGTTCCCGGTCACCTCCACCTGAGGCCCAACCACAGCAGGCACTGGTGAGCTCCCTCTTCTTGCCCTGTGGGGGAGCGCGACTTCCTGTGCTGTCAACCCTGCTAGCACAAGCAGCCTACCAGCTGCTACCCGCCTCGGCCCCCCCATCCCGGTCTGCGGGAGGTGGTGTCCTGCCTCAAGGTCAGCGGGCATCAGGGTGGGATAGGGAGCAGTACTGCCTCCGACCCGAGGCACGTGGAGAAGGGCGTGTGTCCTGCGGGCTGGGGCAAGGGGATGTGAAGACCAGGCGGTTCCTGGACCAGGCCAGGGCGGCTGGCACATTTCTCAGTCTGGAGCCCGGAGGCCTGTGGAGGATGCCGCCCCACACTCTGGTCTTCCTGCGCTACGGGCTCAGGAGCCTCCGCCTGCCTCCGCTGAGGCTGACGGTGGGCGCACGCATAGGCGCTGCGGTAGCCCGTGCGGCCTCTGCCCGGAGCCCAAGGGCAGCTACAGGAACACCGGGAGGGCCGCTGTCCTTGAGCGCCTGGAGATTGCTTCACAACCCTTACAGGCGTGAGCCTGTTCCCGCGGGTTGAGGTTGTTCGCTTGCGGAGCATCACCCCCTTCTTTCGCTGCCCAGGGCCGAGGGAGGCCCGGTGAATGTAGGTGTCAGCCGCAGTCCTGGAAACCAGGAGGTGAGGCAGGTTTCTTGGAGCCACACCCTCCAGGAAAGTCCTAGGGAAAGACCCGGGAGGCTACTGAGACTGGGTGAGCTGTCCACGAAGATGGTGAGAGGAGACACGGCCATTCCCTGTGAGCCTGGATCCCGGAGCGGAGGGAGTTAAGGAATGAGCAGGGTCATCAGGTACCAGCCTCCTGGTCCTCCGCGGCCCATGGCCCTGTTTGCCTAAGTGGAGTCTGAAACTCCTGTGGGGATCCTGTCTCCTGAGATCCAGTTCTTCTGGGTATTTGCACAACTAAATTTTGAAATAGCATCAAGTGTAGTATTGTGTTTTGCATATGTTTATCAATCAGATAAACAATTAGATTGCAATTAGATTGATCTTAACTTTTATTTTCCAAGCTAGGTGACTTTTTTTTTCCTTGTTTAATCATTCTGGTTAGGACTTCCATTACTATCTTGAGTAGAAGTTGGAAGAGTGAACCACCTCATTGTGTACCTGATTTTAGATTAATACTTTCAGTATTTCAGGACCTGTTGATGTTAGTGCTGGGCTTTTCATTTATGGCCATTGCTATGTCAAGGTAAATTCCTCCTGCACCTAGTCTGTTGAACATTTTTATCATGAAAAGAATTGCATTTCTTCTGTTGCTTTTCCCACATCCACTGAGGTGAATCCTCATTTTTTTTCATCTGTTAATATGTGATAGCAAATGTAATGATTTGTACTTTTTTAACCATCTTTGGCTCCTAGGGATAAATGTCCCATGGTTATGGCAACCTTTTTGGGGTTGTTTACCTTGGTTTATTGATGTTTTGATAATTTTTGTTTTTTTTTAATCTTTATTCAAATTAATATGAGGGTACAATATTTAGGTTACATTGTTCTCACTTCCAAGATAAAGTTCCATTTGTAGAAGAGCCCCTCACCCAAGTGGTGTGTTATACACCCTCACAATGTGCACAGTAGGTGAGATCCCACCTCCTACCCTTCCTCCTGCTATACATCCTCCCCCCTCCCACTTCCTTCTACCCTGGA